>PVNU02001561.1:0-27987 GCA_003013855.2 Liriodendron chinense
AATATTAATGTGAATTGGACTGAGTGTGGACTAGATTACACCAATATTATTACACCAATATTATTGAAGATTTTGAGCAACATGGTTATCTTGGGTTTTGTTCAACCAAAATATGTAGATAATAATGTAGCCAAGTTGAATATGCAAAAGTTGTAAATTATAAGTTTGATATCATGCAATTCTGTGAATTTGAGCACAGATTGAGTTGGACTTAGTTGAGGGCTCTCAAAGGGCAAGGGGAAGGTCCAAAGGGACATGGATGGAGGTAGTAAGAAAAGACTTAATGACCTATGGTCCGTCTAATTGAAGGTATGGTCCTTGATAGGGTAGAATGGTGGAGCAGGATATATGTAGCTGACCCCAATTAAGTGGGATAGGGATTCATTTGTTTTTATTTCCTTGTTGTGTCGAACTTAGTGATCAGACCTGGAATTGTTGTATTCTAAAGGAATTTAGTTTTGGACTCTATTGAACTTCGAAAATCGTAGTTGATGTTTTCATATCGTTTGTAAGGGATGCCAGTATTCTTTTTTTTTTCTTTCTTTCCTTTTCTTTGTATGGTTGTTAAAGTAATTAACGTATTTTCTGGGTTATAGAATTTTCACCTATCTATGAATTTTGAGGCTTATTCGTGCTTTAACATGTTTGTGTTTTCAGTAATTCATCATTATATCCTTCAAAAACAGCAATCATTATTTTTTGGATCTCTCTCTCTCTCTCTCTCTCTCTCTCTCTCTCTCTCTCTATTTTCAGTTTTCAGTTGGTTGTTTTTTAAAGTTTTTACGGGCCTCTTTTTGTGAACTTGTAGTTTTTGTTATTGTAAAGTTCATCACATTTCTATGTTCCTAAATTTGAAGTAGAAAGCTTCAGTGTTTGGGTATTCGGTCTGTAGAAGTATATATTCCTTGTTTCCTTTGTTCTTTAGTTCTCATTTCTTTGGAGTTGAATGATGACGCATACCACCATCTTCATGATAGTGTTGTCCTGGTGATTTGGGGGTGGCTTTCCAAATCCTGCTTTGTCAATCATCAAGGTAAGAAATAGGAATTTTCATTATTGCTTGGCAAAAGTTCAATGGCCAGTTGTGTGTGTGTGGGTGTTTCAACTTGTATTCACGTAGACACTATATTCAAAGGTAAGAAATAGGGTCTCTACTCATGGCTCAGTGGTAGACACCATGTGTTTCAACTTTGAGGTCATGGGTTTGAGAATTCATGTGGTGCTTGTGTGGGTGTACGAGTGTGTGTGTATTCACCTTTAAAAAAAAAAAAAAAAGAAGGTTCAACGGCCAATTGCCTACTTGACATCAACCTCATTTATGCTTGGGACCCTGTAAAGTGAATGAAGCAGCAGACCATCTCGGATGATATCTGCTCCTTGGGTAGCTTTACCTTCTCTTTGTAATTCATAAATTCCTGATTGCAAAAAAATAAAATAAAAAAATCATTATTTTGCATCATTAATTTGATATTTCGACACAGGTTGTATTCATGCATATTGTACTAACCAGTTTATAGCCATCTTGTTGTTGTATCCAAATGTAGATGAGAAAATAGATGCACCATTTCATGATTTCAGGCATTAACCTTTTGGATTCCTCTTTTTTTTTTTGGTATTTTTCTTATAGTATTTGAGGTGGGTAGAAGATTCCACGTTGGAAGGATCACGTGGAAAAATGGCAAATTCAACCATAAATGGTATCTTGGAGAAGGTATGTTTCTGATTGAAATCAACCTCCCTGGCACATGCTGTTTTTTTCTTATTTCTTTTTAAATTCCTGGCTATATTATGATTGCTGCAAAGTTCTGTGTTTTTTAATATTGTTACTGCTGTAGTGTATTATTGTTTTTTTCCCCTTATCTCTTTACAATGAAATGGAGTTTGGGTTTGTACTAATCCTTCTAGCTTGTTTGCAGATGACGGGTAAGGATAAAGATTTCAGATACATGGCCACCTCTGATTTGCTCACTGAGCTGAACAAGGAAGGATTCAAAGCTGATGCTGATCTGGAGATCAAAGTGTCAAATACTGTCCTCCTACAACTTGAGGATGCAGCTGGCGATGTTTCTGGACTTGCTGTGAAGTGGTTCGTCTCTTGTTACTTTATCAGCATTTATGTTATGGAATCTTTTTGACCCAAAAGTCTTTCAGGATGTTCTGTGTGAACCCTTTGGTTACGTTTCTAGAATTCTCTGTTTGTTGCAAGAATTGATATCTTATGGGGATAGTTGGGATCGTTTGGCATAGGAGGCATCTTCGTGGATGATATTGGCACAGTAAAATTCTTATATTCTACCTTTATGGTCTCAAGGAGTTTAAAATGCCAAGGCTAGAGCTTTGCTGAAGGGGTTGAGGTTTTTCAGTGTCTCAGTGATGAATGTCTCATTGTGAATGGTACTCTGCCAGTGTTCTTTTGCGTGATGATGAACAGTCTGGGTAAAATTTAGGTCTTTAATTGCCTCTTTGGATGTTCATTGTATTGATGTCCTTCGAGGATGGATGTACATCAAGATTCGACAACTGGTCCTTAAACCGAAGATCTACATACAAAATAATAGTCAGGACATTTTTGATAATGCATGTTAAAGATAGTAAGAAATCACAGATATTTGAGAAGGTGGAAGTAGTTCACAATACATTCATATATATATATATATGTATATTCTTGTAAGGGCCTATTTGTTTAGAGAGAAAACCTTGGAAATTTGTCGAAAAGAATTTGATTCCACTGATGGGATGTTTTGCCTTGTTTGAAAAAGCAGAGAAAACTGTGGAAATCCTATTCCCAAGCATTCCTCAAGAAGTGACTCAAGGAGCACCCCCCCCCCCCCCCCAAAAAAAAAAAAAAAAAAAAAAAGCCACATTGATTTCCTTAGTTGATGGGAAAATGCTATGACCCTTTGATATGATGCTTAAAGTTGTCATTAAATAAACAATAGGAATGTAAAAGGAAATACATTTCCGTAGAGATTCAGATTGCTGAATAAGCATTGGAAATGAAAAGAATTTCCTTTCTTTTCCCTCACATTTCCCCGATTTGAGGATTCCAAGGGGGTTTTCCATTTCCACGTTTTGGTCTCGCTTTATCCAAACTGGCCCTAAAAATTGTAATAATAAAACTTGCATTGAAATGCTTATGGGACCATGTGCAAGGTAACTACACCTGAAGGGCCTCTTTTTCTGTTTGCATCGTGAGCCAAATTGGATGAACGATTATAATGACTTATGACTTATTATATCAACTCTTGGTGTTTTGGTTTTTAGAATCTATATGACTCATTGATTTTTTATGATTATTTTTTTTCCTTGCTTTCCTTTTCCCCTTTGTGCTCTAGTTTGGCACCACTTGTGAAGAAGGTCAGTGAGGATAGGGTTTTGGAAATGACAGACAAGCTGTGTGATAGATTGGTACATGGGAAGGATCAACATCGTGATATTGCTAGCATAGCCATGAAGACAATTGTTTCAGAAGTCACTACCACGGCTGTTGCACAGCGCATTGTTGATTCTCTTACTCCTCAATTAATAAAGGGCATAACAAGTGCTGTAAGTTGCTTATTTGAACTACCCTTTTTGCTTAAAACTAAAGAATACCATTATTTCTTAAACTTAAAAAAATCGTGGTTTAATGCTTCACTATCCTTTATCTGAATCTTCAAGATCCTTGGCTTTTCTCACTGTTTCATTTTTTCCAGGGAATGAGCACCGAGGTTAAGTGCGAGTGTCTTGATATCTTATGTGATGTTCTTCATAGATTTGGCCATCTGATGACAACAGACCATGAGCTACTTCTAAGTGCATTGTTGTCTCAACTGAGTTCCAATCAAGCCAGTGTCAGAAAGAAGTCTATATCCTGTATTGGTGAGTTGAAGCAGATTCAATGTAACCGACTGTGTTTTTTTCATAGGTGCATTGCATATTTGAAAGTACTTTTTTTTAAAATTTAAAATAATGACTAATTTCATTAAAATCAAAAGGAACCACAAAGCAGGAGGTGGTGCTCTCGTCACCTCTGCAGCAAAAACAACACAGAAAGAGCACAAAAGCAGGAGTTCTAGGTACACTAACCGGGGTCTCTTAGATCTCCCTCCGATCTCCCAAAAGTATAAAAAAGAAAAGCAATTGAAATCAGGCCTTGCCAACGCCCCGGTTAATGATCATTGGCTGCACCAAAAACTGCTTTGTCTTTGAAGATCCCACTATTCCTTATCCAAATCCCCTAAAGGACCCCGTAGAAAAGGAGGTCCAAATAGTGTTAATCTGACCTTTAAAAGGACCATTGACCCATTCCAATAGCACAACTCTAATCGATGCATTAAATACCCAACAAATGTTAACTTTTCAAGAACAAAAGCCAGATCTCCTCAGCCGTATCACAATGAATAAAAGGTGATCAACTATTTCTTCTTCAAACTTGCACATCACGTACCTCTTTAGTAACATAAACTTCCTCTTCTTAAGGTTGTGAATCATTGGAATCTTTTTGGTTGCTGTGATCCAAATGAATGCTTTTACTCTTGGAGTACTGGTCTTCCAAATTAAAGCACATAGAAGAGGCAAACTTCCGTTCACCACTAACCTAGAGAACATTGACCTTGCCAAGAAAGACCCATTTGAGGACCATTTCCAGATTTTCCTATTCTCAATGGAGCTGTCCGACTTAACCTCTGCCAACTTCCTAAGCAAATTGGCAAAGAGTCAAGATTCCTTGTCATCAAGATTCCTTCGTTGCCTAATATTCCACACCTTTTGAGTTTCTCAGAGATTTGATGCAATTCGAATTGTTTCCTCAACAACAAGAAGGAAAAGATACTAGCGAGAGGACACCAACAACAACAACGCATCATCAATACATGCATCCAACCAAAATTTGGTTGTCCCCCTTACCCACTGGGTTCCATATTCCTTGATTGGATGCCCATTTTACTGATCTCTCTAAATTATCCACCAATTTCCTCTAGGGCTGGTTTGGAATGGTGGAATCCAAAAAATAGATTTGGAAAGGAAAAAGTCACATTGAAGGAAAACGGTGGAGAAGGAAATCTGTAGAAAAGAATGCTAAAAACAATTGTCTATCTACGGAATGCTAAAAACAATTGTCTAAAATGTGAAATGGTCAATTGTCAAAAAGTGAAATGTCTCTCAAAAGGTGTGGAGATGAGGATTAAATGCCTTGTTTTAAGAAAAATTGTGGAACGGAAAACAAATTTCCACAGGTTACTTTATTGTCACAATTGGCGGGAAATGTCACATCTGTGGAAAACATAATTCTTTTTCATGGTTACTTTTTGGATTCCACCAATCCAAATAAAGCCCTAGATTCCCCTGTGACCTTCCTCCATAGCTTGTTTGCTCTCAACCACCACTTAGAAGAGACTGGTTTCTTTACTTGACATTTCCAATTCATAGCCTGCTCATCATTCACAGGCTTCTGCAGAACTACTCAATTGACAAGGTGAAACTTATGCTTCACCTTACTTCCTCCCAAAGGAAATCTATTTGGATGCGTTCGATTTACGACGCTGCCAATGCCAAAATCTTGAATAAGTACATAATACGTCAGGAGATTTTATAATGCCACCTTTACAAGGGTAATTCTTCTCCTGAGGAGACTTTTTTCTCACCTTGCAAGCTTCTTACCAATCCTCTTCATGACTGGATCCCAAAACATCGCCAATCTCATATTACCACCAAGGGGAGTCCCATATGCACGCACAGGAGGGTAGCGACCTTACATCACTTTTCTCAGATTAATGCGTAGATTGGACGCTCCCTCAAAACACCTGAGTATGCCTTTGACATTGGACACCTGTACTGCGCTAGCACCACAAAATAGGATGGCTGCAGATATCATCTTCAAATTAGAGATGCGTAAAAGTGAATGCCCACTAGGAAACCCCTGAAGATGATGTGTGCCGCTTTTTCCAACATCAGGCTAAGACCTGCCACTGCTGATAATAGAAAAGTAGAAAGGGTCATTTTGCGAATATCTTAGAGATTACAAAATGTCTAAAGCGGTTGATTCCAACAAAGAGGTTGTGGAAAAGCCGTCTAAGTTGTGGGATAAGGTCATCGATATAATGGGGAGGAAGTTGCCAAGATGGAAGAGAAAGAATCTCCCCATGGGAGCTAGACTAACTCATCAAAGTGGCTTTGTTGAACCTGCCCGTATACTTCATGTTTAGATGTCCGAAGTCAAGGCTGGTTCCACTAGAGATGTTTATATGGCAAATTTTGGCTGATTCTAGCAAGATCCGCTTGCTGGATCTGGGCAAAGTTTGTAGGCCTTATGTGGATGGTGGGGTTGGTCTTATAAAGCTGGAGGATACTAACTTGCCTTGCTTGGCAAGTGGCTTTGGCGTTTTGGATAGAAAGAAGGCAGGTTGTGGTGTGAGGTGGTGGCGTGCAAATATGGGGTCGATGATAGGGGCTGATGTGTCAAGCGGTCCTCTTTCTACAAGCCCTACTCTTTGAAAGGCAGTGTCATCTATGGTGGGTGAATTCAAGGATGGGAATTTTCTTTCGGTGGGGGATGAGGAAAGAGTGCGCTTTTGGGATGATGTCTGGATAGGAAATGCCCCACTCTGTGAGGTGTTTTCAAGGCCTGCTAGTTTATCCTTGGTGGCAAATATTTCTGTTGCCCGTCACTTTTCCGATGTTGGTTCAGAAGGTGTATGGGTCCTCTCTTGTAAAAGAAATATATCAGATGAGGAGTTGGATGCGTTCGTCCATCTCTTCACTTGGCTTGAAGGATTTCACCCCTATAGTGGTGCGAGGGACGAGCGGAAGTGGTTTAAAGTCAAATCCAGAAAAAATCTCAGTCCAGTAATTCTATGTTTTACTATCACATTCCCCTGGGGAAGCGCAGTGTAGCCACACTGGCTTCTTGTGGCACCACGATGGTCCTTCCAAGGCTGCGGCTTTTGCGTGATTGGTGGGAAGGCATAGATTGCTCGCTATCAACAATCTAAGGAAGTGGTCAATGATTATTATAAATGCTTGTAGGTTGTGCTTACAAGGAACCGAATCGTTTGACCACTTTTTCATTCGCTGCCAGTTTGCTAGATCAGTTTGGGACCCCTTTTCACCTTTTTCAATGTCTCGTTGGTCGTCCCGGGGTCCATCGATGCCTTCTTCCTTACTTGGCATAGAGGAGGTCCGGAGGTTCCCCCAAGAAGTGGAGATTGGCCTTGCTGGTTGGTCTTTGGTCTATTTATGGCAGTGAAATATCTAGTGTTTTAGAAATTCTTGCGGAGCGGTTTCAGATGTTCTTACTTCTTAGAAGAGCGAAGCAAGCGATGTCTAAGTGGGCTGCTTAGCTTTAGCATCTGGAGGGAGTGTCTTGATTTGTTGGGTGATGGGCCTTTCCCCTGCTGTGGTCCCTATATTCTTTTGCCTTCGGGCCTTTTTGAATAAAATCTCATTGCCTTAAATAAAAAAAAAAAACCAGTGGCCCATTCCCTAGAATTAAAAAGGAAATCTCTATAGATACATTCCTTTATCCACCCATTCCACCTTCCCCAAAGCCCATCTTGGATAGTGCATAAATAGGAAATCCCAATGGACATGATCATATGCTTTTTCCATGTCAGTTATGCATATACTTTGTGCCTCCCCAGCTTTAGATCTAGAACCAGTGAGTTCATTAGCTATTAACTCCACATCCAAGATGTCTCTCCTTAATGAAAGCTCCTTGGAAAGGGGAGACAATGAAGCTTAAAGCTTCCCCCAACATGTTGGACAATAGCCAAAATCTTCTACATGCATCCCACCAAACTTATGGGTCTAAAATCTGTCATTTCCACTGCATCCTCTGTTTTCGGAATTAGAGTTGTGAAACTTGCATTTGAACTCTTGTGCAGTCTGGATTTAGAGTGAACTTCCTTAAAAAAAAAAAAGAAAAGAACTCATTATGTCGTTTTTCATTGTGCTCCAACATCTGGTAGAAGGCCATGGAAAAACATTCCAGCCCCAGCACTTTATCATTGTCCATCTTCTGAACCAAACCACTAACCTCTTCTTCAGTGACATCTCTTTCAAGCCAACCTGCCATACCCACTCGTATTTCTTGAAAATAAATACTCTCATCTGTATCTACAACATATCTACAACCAACTGTTGGGCATCAATCTGTATCTGCAACCAACTTAACTTTTCGAGCAGTAAGCAAAAAGATGTAACTAATTTTTTTTTTTTTGGGCCTTCCAGCATCTCTTGCCTCAAGCTTGTCGGATGATCTCTTGGCAAAGGCAACTGTAGAAGTTGTTCAGCTTCTGAAAAATAAGGGTCCAAAGCCTGAATTGACCAGGACGAATATCCAGATGATTGGAGCTTTGAGGTAAACTTGCAAACATGTCTTGCAGCTAAAAAATTTGCAAACATGTCTTCGGTACTATATTTGTCAATTTCAGTGCTTGATTATATTATCTGACACTTTTTTGATAATGAATGTGTTCTTTGTGGGCCACATGATTTATGCATGCTTACATCTCCGACATGTTTGTATGCATATTAGCACTACTGCATTTGTTTTTCGGGCTTCTTCCCCTTATGAGTAGCGATTTTTCTATTGTCATTTTTTATTAGAGGAATCCTTGGAAACCTCAATCAATATGTTATAATTATTTCCGAACCGAACACGGTATCAAACATGGATTCCATTTTTATGGGCCTTCTTTGGGTGGCAAATGGAAATCTCATATTCCTCTTTTTTTCGAAGCATTATGAATATTTTTTTATTAAAACAGCTTGGCTAAAAGCCAAGACAAAAAACAAGAAAGGGTAGACTTTACAATTCCAACAAGGAACATACTACATTTAAATCTACTTGAAGGTGAACAGTAGCCCATTCGATTTTGTCCCTTTTCGCCCTCCTGACAATGATCAAAGAAGATCACTTGTTGTCGAAGCACCGGGCATTGCGTACCTTCCAAAGATTCCAAAGGCCAGCCATAAGAAGAAACCTCCAAACGTG
Organism: Liriodendron chinense; assembly: GCA_003013855.2. Taxonomy (NCBI): domain Eukaryota; kingdom Viridiplantae; phylum Streptophyta; class Magnoliopsida; order Magnoliales; family Magnoliaceae; genus Liriodendron; species Liriodendron chinense. The sequence continues at coordinate 8,975 of PVNU02001561.1, forward strand.
TAAAGTATCTTGCTTGAATGATTGAATCTGACTCCGTGCCACGCTCAAATCAGTTGTGGAGTTGATTGCGGCATGGTCCAGCTCATCTCAAAAAGGTTTAGGAAGTGGGACCACAGCTGAGATGTGATGGGACAGTGCAATAGAAGATGGTCTACTGATTTTGAGGAACTCGTACATAGGAGATAAATATTAGGGAGCAACATTCCTCTTTCTTGGAGGTTATCTATGGTCAAGATTCGTTTCCTGCTCGCTAACCATAGGAATGAGGAGACCTTTGGTGGTGCCCCATAAGACCAAAATGCAAAAGGAGCAGAGGATTCAGATGGGGCAGTTTGGAAGCGAATCAAGTTATAATATGATCTTACCGAAAAGGAGCCATATGGAGAAGCCTGGCATACCAACAAATCTCTCATTCCTCTTACAATGGTCTTCTCGTATCTTGTGCTTGAGAATCCAAACTATGGAAAAAGTTAATGATTGCTTGGTGGAATCCATCATTTTCTTTGCTATCTAATGACACGAAGGTCCACATCAATGGAAAATATTTTCCATTCCCTGGATTTCCATGGTTTTCCTTGTATCCAAACACGCCCCATATGTTGTTGCAAACTTGCAAGCTCTTTGCATATCTGCCTAGTAGCAATTGCGGTGGCTGGTCCTTGGACCTAGTAAATAGGAGGGTTGATGTCAGGCAGCCCAATTGTCCAACTTCTCCTTAGCTAGGATCATAATGACAATGTTTTACTTTCTACACTAATTGGGAACAATCTGAATGGGAATTCTATATTAGGATTTTCTTAGAAGAGGCTAAATGAGGTGAAAGATAAGGATAGACAAAGCAAGAAACTAAAATGTGTATATTATATATTATATAATATATATATATATATAGAGAGAGAGAGAGAGAGAGAGAGAGAGAGAGAGAGAGAGAGAGAGAGAGAGAGGAGAGAGAGAGATGTAAAAGTCTCGCCCTTTGTGATACCGCCTCAGCCCCTTTGCTTTCCCTACGAAAGCATCTGCTGTTTCTTTCTTCCCACACAGACCACCATATAACAAGGATTGAAATTCTCCATAAAATAGTTGATTGAATGCCCAATCTCACCCCGTGCCAAGCCTTTAGGAGATCTCCTGCTGATGAGGGGAAGGACCACGCGACTTCGAAACGAGATAGAATATCCGCCCATATTCAGTTAATGAAACTGCAATGAACGAAAAGATGGTTCACTGACTCCTCATTTTCCATGCAGCAGATACAAATATTCGGAATAATCATTCGCCTTTTATGCAGATTGTCCACCGTTAAGGTCTTCTCTTTCCCCCACCAACCAACCAAAAGCTACAATCTTTGGCGGGACTTTGCATTTCCATACATGTTCTGTGACTACCTCCTTTGTTGGCGTTGACTCGTTGGTAAGGAACTCATAAATGGACTTAACCGAAAAGGCACTTGATTTGTTGAGCCTCCAAAATATGCTGTCAACTGATGATGGGTCCGGTCGGCAAAGCACAAGCGATCAAGAAGGGCCGCGAATTCATCAATCTCCTCATCCTAAAGCATTCTTCTGCATGGAGGCTCCCACACAATCCCTCCCCCCGTCAAAGAAAAGCAGTAGACTACCATAATGGATGGATTAGGCGCAATGCGGTAAATTCGCAGAAAATCTTCTTTCAACGGGGCATCTCCCACCCATACATCTTCCCAAAAGCGGATGTTCTCACCGTTCCCTATCGAGATGCCTATACTTTTCATGACTTCCGACTTGACAGACAAGATACCTCTCCAAATTGTTGAATATCTATAAATGGACGAGTCTCTAGTACACCAACCTCCCTCTGAGCAACCGTACTTATTTTTGATGATTTTGTTCCAAAGAGCCCCATTCTTGGTTCCAAGTCTCCAAATCCATTTACCTAACATAGCTCGATTCACATTTTTGAGGTCTCTTATGCCTACCCCTCCTTCACGGTAGTGCTTACACACCTCTTTCCAATCCACCAGGTGGAATTTCTTCTTTTCTTCTATACCATGCCACAAGAAATCATGTCTTAATTTTTCTAATCTAGTCAAAATCGAAGCCAGGAATTTGAAGACAGACATAAAGTATAATGGAAGGTTGGAGAGGGCGGCCTTAATGAGAGTGATACACACTTCGAATGATAAATATTTGCACTTCCATCTAGCCAGATACATCTCAAATCTATGAAGCACCTTTTCCCATAGCTGCTTAGAGGGCTTCCCTATATAAAAGGGCAGAGGAGACCCACAAAAGTTGACAGAAGGGCACCCACTAAGCACCCAAAAGAGTCGACGAACCCCCTTGTCTCATCCTCGACCATATTCACCCCAAACATCTTGCTCTTTGTCATGTTCGCCTTGAGACCCGAAACTACCTCAAGCACCGAACAATAGTTCTCAGTTTGCTCACTTTTTTGCATCAGCTTCGCAAAAAAGGAGGGTATCATCTACAATTGGATATGGGATATCGGTTCTTCCATACCTTCCACTTTGAAACCTCTGAATATTCCTTCCTCTTGTCCTTTCGTCAACATTCTCGACATAGCTTCCCCGACTATAACGAAGAGAAATTGGGATAAAGGGTTGCCTTGCCGCAGCCTCTTGGAACTCTTGAAAAACCTTTTGGAGAGTCGTTGAGTAAAATCGAGAAATGTGCCGAGCCCATGCATTCCCCCATCCACCTTTTCCATTTAACTCCAAAAATTGAGCCTTTGCAACATATATTGTAAGGATCCCCAACAGACGTGATCATAGGCCTTTTCTAAATCGAGTTTGCACACGATGCCTTTTGCCCTCGATTTACGCCTAGAGTGAAGACATTCGTGAGCGATGAGGCGCTATCAATAGTCTACTAATACCTATTGTATCCGTATTGGTTGAAAGTGTGCGGGATAGTCTAACATGACACCTTACACTAGTCGCGGAAGCTTGCGAAGCTTAGAATACGACTAAGTCTTAGAGGGGGGTGAATAGGACCGGTTAAAGATTCTTTGCCTATTAAAACTAATTAGCCTAATTAAAGTGATTGAGCTATAACATATTAATTAGGTTAAAGATCCTAGAGCATAGATTACACAAGGATTAACTATTAAGCTACTAATCTATGCAAGATATGTAGATTATATGAGATTCATCATGTTGAGCTTAAGTCTATAAAGCTAGTGAACATACATCTTGTGTGTGAATGTGTAAGTCTATAAAGCTAGTGAACATACATCTTGTGTGTGAATGTGCCTATCTAGAGCATAGTATACAAACCATTCAAGCAATCATATAATTCAACAAAAGTAACTAATGCGTGAAAGGAATTGTGCTCAAATACAATTACAAACACAATGATGTATAATGGTTCAACTACTTGTCTACTCCACTCCCGGTTGCCGTTCTCAACCCATGAGAACAACGGATTTCACTATAATGAAGGTTTTAAATTAGGTTAACCTCCTAACCTTTAATTGGAGGTTTTACACATAGGTTCACCTCTCAACCCGAACGGAGGTTTTCAATAGGCTAGCCTCTCAACCTTGGTTTTACACAAGAACCTGTTCTTCTCCTGCTGGAGGCTCCCCACCTGGAGACTTACGTGGTTTTCACTAGTTGGACCATCAACCTGACGTTCTTCTCTCGCCGAAGGCTCCTTGGAGACTTGGTTGAGTTTGGGTTACAAACTCTCACACTCAATCCTATTCCTACCCAAGGAAAAAGTGCCAGTGGACTCCTACAATTGATACTTGTCGGATTGAGCCCCTTTTGTATGCCGTCTTCGGGTTGCTTTTTTTCGTTTCCCGTGCTTGTCAATTCCCCTTTGCTCCCCCGATTAGTGATGCCGATGGTTTGCCAATGCCTCAGCTCCACGATCAATCGTCTTCTATATGATGCTTCGCAGAGATGCCCAAGGTGATAGGAGATGGTGGATTCTCTACAACTTAAGGATATGATTGGGTTGCAAGTTGGAGAATCACCTAAAGGATTTCTATGGTGAGTTTAGACAAATGATATACCTATAGGTTTGGTGCCTAAACTCTAGAGATCAAGAGGGACAAGTTCATCTACTAAATGAGCTTTGGATGTTTTATTCTTGTGAATAATCACAAAGAAGATGACTTGAATGGGTTAAGATTAGAGTCTAATGGTAGTTGCAATGGTGGTGACTTCTAATGCACTAAAATCTCTTTCAGAAGCCAAAAAACCGAGCTGCAAATATAGAGCAAAAGCTCTAACGGTCGGAAAACAGGTAGCAACGGCTAGTTGTGTCGGTCGGCCGACCAGGGCTGTCGGTTGGTCGCATTTGAGCGTCGGTTGGCCTAATTTCGGGCCTTGACTGTTGGCTTGAAAAGGCTAGTATCGGCCTGTCAGCCGATTTTATCTAGACAAAGACTCAACCATTACTAGACAAAGACTCAGCCACTCAGCTTTCGAACCAGCCAGCACAACAAAAATCATTCCTTAGAAAGATTAGTCCTCTACACCTGTGTTGTCAAAATCCTACGATTTATGATTTACAATATACGATTTCAGTCGAATCTTGAGCAAAATGATTTGAATCCCAACCTTGAATCCCTTTTTATATGAATCCTATGATTCTTGATTTGTATCCTACGATTTACAATTCAAATTTTATTCGTTCTATTCTATTTTAAAGCTTCCCTTGGCTTTCATTTTATGTTTTTAAATTGGCGGGGGCTTTAAGAATCCTTTTGAAAAGGTAAATTATTTCTTTTTGTTCTTTATAAGAGATTAAATGATATCTATTCTCTTCAATGTTAAATCATGGAGCTTTTTTTGTGATTTCTTACTTCTTAACTGGTCGAAACACCAAATTGATGTACGACTTGCCTATAATGTTTTTATTAATGGCTATGATCATGCTGACTTATATGTATTATGGAATGATGTTTAGAAATCAAAATATCTACAGTATCCAAGGCCGCTTTTCCAATGTGATTCTACATTTAAGAAAGGTAACAAGAACATAAATTATTAAAGGACCCTTGTGTTTTTTTAAGGGAAATTTCATGGATGACAAAAAATAAAGGAATACGAATCCTTTAACACTAGCATGACATGGTATTACTTGGTGCACATTGATGGCAAAAGGAAGATATATGAGTTTTAAAGAAAATTCTGATTTATTTATATTTGTCATATTTTTCTTCAAATTTTTAAGAAAATTGTAAAAAAATCCTACAATTTACGATATGATTTGCAATCCGATACGATTCAACCCCTACTACGATTTGCGATACAATAACGATTTTGACAACACTGCTCTACACAACCAGATATGTATTGCCCAATACATACCTGTATCATCGATGGACGATATTATATCGCCTTGAACAGCCTCGATACAGGGCAATATGACTTGAATCTGTGGTGAACGACACATTGCACCAAAACCAATTTTAAACCATGTATACACCATTGAATACATGTCTAAAACACAAAAAACTGTTTAAATTCTTATTTACCATTTTCCCTTTTTCCGATTTTTTTTTTTGTAAAATTTTTCTTTAAAAATTAATGGATGCAGGTATGATATGGCTTGATATGGTCTGTATCATATCGTTTTTGGGCCAGGCTGATACCCCCATTGAAACTGATATTCAGAACCTTGCTACTCCCACACTAATAGTACTATTGCTGCAGATGGTATTGCTCAAGGTTTAAAGTATCATCCGAAACCAGTATGTATTGCCCGATATGTATTGGTATCGTTCATGAATGATATCGCTGTTACAGTCTATATCGGCCCAAAACAGCCCTATATAGGGCCATATGGCTTGATACAACCCTGTATCAGTGGTGAACAATCTGATATAGCAAACAGATTTTTAATCCAAGCTACTGCCACTACAATAGCCACCCCCAGTTCTCGTTACTGATTTACTGTTGCTGCCACCCCCACCCTGACTACCTGCTACCACTACGATTGCTACTGCCACCACCAGCTGCCCCACCACAGGACAGTGTTGGTGTTGCTGGTTTTGTCTCTACTACTACTATTGGGGAGGATAGTATTCAGGGTTTTATGATCTTCGATGAAGCAATGTTTTCCCTCAACAGTTCCTGATGCTTGGTAGTTGTTTCCTGAAGGCTACTTTGGGGAGTCTAGAGGGTTAAGGCAGGCGAATCCATTGTCTCTTTCATCTTTCTGATTGTAGCAGAGGCTCTAATTAAAAGTTGGAGGGTGAGAGAGGAATATTTTTTGGGAAGGTTGTATAGAGTTTCCGGTTTCCGGTTTCCCATCTACAATTCAAGGAACGACATGCTGTTCTTCTTTTTTTTTTTTGGCAGCACAAGCGTCAAACAGATTTTTGAATATGAGACGCATCTTAAGGGTGCTTTGTAAGTAGTGTCAAGGCATATAGTGAATTGCCGAAAGCAAGAAGTTGGGGTGAGGATGAAAGAAAGAGGGGTGAATGAGTTGGCAAGTGTGATGAGACGTCAGGCTGGCTCTCTTCTTTACTCACCCCAGGTTGCTATTGTGTGTGGTGAAGCCATTCAAAAGCCTCTAGGGCATTGTGGATTAACAGTGTGGAGTGGAGGACGTCCTCTTTCAAAGCCCAAGTATGTTCCTTGGGGATTGCATTACTCTTAAGTGCACTTTTGCAATGTTGGTCTACTTGTCTCTATTTCATTGTTCGTGACCGTTATTAATAGAGCAGAATTGTTGCTAAGGGATTTTTTTGTGTGGATTAGGATGGGGAAAAGTATCATCTGGAGCAATTGAACGATGTGTGTAACCAGCCAAGTAGGGATGACTAGATCTAAATCATTAAAAGTCATGAATCTTGCATTACTGGGTAATGTGGAGATTTGTGAAGTAGTAAGATGGCGTACTTTGGAAAAAAGGTGTGATTTTGACAAGCATGGTGTTTGGAACAGTGTTTGGGGCAACCTTTGGTCATCAATATACAGAAGTTTTGGGGTCTGGAAATCCCAACAGAGTGTAATTGCAAAACACTTTGTATGCCATGGTCAAAGAAATGATGGTTTGTTTTTAAGAGGATCATTGGTGGGGAGATTGGCTATTGTGTTGATCTTTTGGAGCGCTGTAGGGTTTTAATGCATATAGAAGAAAGAGTTATTGATATTTACTGTTGGTTAGGTGCTTAGATCGTTTGGTCCCCTACATTTCATAGGGACCTTAGGGAGGACAAGGAGGATTTGGTTAGATTTGGTCTGAGTTTGCTTTTCTTAGAGTGGTATCAGCAACTGAATTTTTATTTACTGCTCTGTATATGTGTTTTTTTTTTTTTCTTTTTCGTTATTGATATTATTCTCTATGGGCATCTTGTTATCGTCTCTGTTTGTTCAATGTATTTAGTTAAACTCCCAACCCTAACTCGATTTAGTCATTATGAAAAGTTTGACATCATCTGATGAGAGGTTTAATGTTGGGGTGTCTCAGTCGTGCTGTTGGATATCGTTTTGGACCCCATCTTGGCGACACTGTACCCTTGCTGATCAATTATTGCACGAGTGCTTCAGAAATCGATGAAGAACTTCGTGAGTACAGTTTGCAGGTATTTTTATTTTTTATTTTTTATGTCAAAGGTCTTGCAACTTAGTTTTTTCCCCTAGTGTTTTGTTTCTCTTTTCCTTGCCTTTCATGCGTTTTTGTGGGAACCTTTCCTCATTCCTGCTGCATGGAGCAATTTGGTTGCAGGCGTTGGAGAGTTTTCTTCTTAGATGTCCCAGGGATATATCTTCTTACTGTGATGACATTTTACATCTTACTCTTGAGTTTTTGAGTTATGACCCAAACTTCACTGATAACATGGAGGAGGATACCGATGATGAGACTCATGAGGAGGAGGAAGATGAGTATGTTCCTGAATTGTTTACATTAGAATTTCAAGTATTTTGTCGGTATTTATGCTTCATGTAACTGAATTTCTGGGTTTTTTTCACCTTTTTGGAATTTTTGTAGCGAAAGCGCTGATGAATATAGTGATGATGAAGATGTCAGCTGGAAGGTTCGGAGAGCAGCAGCAAAGTGCTTAGCTGCTATTATTGTTTCTCGTCCAGAGATGCTCTCAAAGTTGTACAGGGAGGTACGTATTTAATAAAACTCTGAGGATCTTGATTCTTGCCTTTCATTTGCATTGAAAATAATGAATGATAGGTTGTATTGCTGTCAGTTACAGTTGTTTCCATCAGAATAAAAGACTTTTTTAATTTATCAGTGGTCATAGTTCCCTGCTGATTGAGGTTAATAATGGATTTGAGTAGCGGTTCGAAAAAAGTAGAAAAGGGATGGAGTGTCAGTAACTAAACATTGATTAATCTTCCCAAATGATACAGCAGATGGCAGTTTTCAACTCTAGAATTGGGATCAATTTCAAGAAAGGTAAAAAAAATAAAAATTAAAAAAATGACAAAGGAGTAGAAAAATTGTAGATAAATCCCCTTTAGAAGTCCCAATGTATATCCAGAAAGTAGCTGTAGATAAGGGATTAAAGGGTCTGTTGAAGAAATCTCTGGTGCCTTCCAGGGCATTACACCACTATAAAAAAGTCCATCATTCATGCCTGTAGCTCAATTGTAAACGGTGTAATTCAACATTGAGGTCTTGGAGGAAGCCTCCTAGTACTGACATTCAGAACATCAGGATTTCACCAACATTTTAAAAATGGTGGTGATTAATACACCATACATGTGGAATGGTTGTACAGCATCCAAGCCACCCAAATCGATGACCCAATTGTGGATGGAGCATCATCCAAAAAGCATAGCGAGCAGATAATAGTCATCATCTTACTTTGCATGTTGAATTTGCTCCAATCACTATGAAAAAATGGGACTGAAGATTTATTTGAGGCACAAGTCAGGCAAATGGGATTGAAGAGAGCTTGTTATCTTCAAATCCCGACAACATAAGATTTGAGTAGAATTCGTGGCGCGTGGATCAAATCATAAGATTTGAGTAGAATTCTTCAAATGGCACATGGATCAAATCACAAGATTTGGGTTCGATGAATCATGAGATCAAACCTAGGCCTTTTCCTGAAAAAGTCCATCCCACTTTGATCCTTTGAATACTACTCAAAGGGGGGTCTTTATGGTCGTATCAGCTGAAGTGGGCTGTTACGGCCCACTTTTTCAGGGGCCAATATCCCGCATCAGGTCGAGCCAATACGGCCATACTGTATGTGGTTTTTAAGAGATGCAATTTTCACCTGTGATAGTCATTTTTATTTCCAAATGAGGGGTTAGACTCCTCTGATAATTCACCAGCATTTTAAAAACGGCAGTGGCCAGTACGGCCATAACAAATCTGTTTTTTAAGACTATGCAATTTTCACAGTTGTGGTAGTTTTTTTTTTTTTTTTTTTTCCTGAGTGAATTTCTGGACTGTTATGATGGTTTGCCACCATTTTAAAAATGGCGGGGGACACATCCACCTTACACATGGCATGACTGTATGACAGTCCGGACTATACCACCATATTGTGATGGAGCATCACTTAAAATCACAATGAGTGGAAGATTGCACCATCTGATTTGCCTGCTGAGTTTGGGCCACTTATTATTTTTCATTTTAACCATCCATTTAATAGCAGTAATTGTTTTTTTTAAAGATAATAGCCAGTAATTGGTTGATTGGGATGGCTCAATCAAGTGTGCTTTCAAGGTACTCCATCCACAATTTGCCCCACATTTGGGAGTTCTAGAATCCCCATACCACAAACTCGAACTTGGTCAGACATTTGGTACCTCCAACCCAGGACCTGTGGGTTGATTGGGTGGGTCACTTTTTCTTCAAATGACCTGGCCTGGTTGGCTCAGGTGAGTTATGATGGGCACGCCTAGTTTTCCTGACCCAGGCCACTCCACATTCTCTTTGAAAATTGTGAACTATCATGGAGTCTTGTCCTTGAAAGAACACACACCCCCACACACACACACAGTCTCTTTGTAAAGAGAAGTCACCACCATTTTGAAAATGGTGGTACCTTGAATGATGGTCTCTCTCTGTCTCTCTCATTCAAATAATATATCTATGCCCCCTTTATGTGCAGGCTTGCCCTAAGTTGATTGAAAGGTTTAAAGAAAGGGAAGAAAATGTAAGGTGAATCTTATATAAGCTAGCATGCTTCTCTGAATATGTTTTCGTTCTTATGTTCTTGATTATTTAGCTCACATTGTTTTCTCTAGATGGATGTCTTCAATACATTCATTGAGCTGCTCCGCCAAACTGGAAATGTTACAAAGGGACAGGCTGACATAAATGAGTTGAGGCAAGTGGATGCTACTTCTTACTTTTGATTTTTCTTTTTTACAATTTGCAAGAGTGATCTTTTTATCCTTTGCCATAACCAATGTTAGTTCATTATGCCATCAAAAAAAAAAAAAACTCAGCTTCATTGTCACTGACCTAATGGTCATGCTCATGTTATGCACTAACAAAATTATTTAATCGGATAGCTTCTCATGGTGTTGCAAAGATCTTTTGCTTTTATTCCATGGCTGACAACATGCTGGAGAACTGCTATATCCTGTCCCGTCACACCAACCCCTCAAGTAAAAAACAAAGCAAACGGGATTTACTTGAGACCATCTCATTTAGAAAGTGTGCATTGGCATAGCGATGCAATATGATGTAGCCATTTCCCTGATGGTATAAGTCATAACAATTCTTTTTCAGGCATTAGAGTTCTGGTGAGTACTTGCTGGTGCTTCCTCTAAGGCTCTTTTTGGAATTTGTATACTATAGGCCGATGTGTTTGACATTTTCAAGATGCTATTCACCACATTTCACTGTTTAATGTGCATGAGGGACGTGGAATCGATCGATCAGTTGTTTATGCACTGTGGCTTTGCCAGAGCATTGTACGGTTACTTATTCAATCTTTTCCTGTCCTGCTTAGTTATGCAGGGTCCAATAGAGGACTTCTTCCTTGCATGGCAAAGGGAGCCTGCGTTCAGAAAGGGAGGAACCTGTGGAATCTCACTCTTTTGGCCAGGCGGGCTATTTGGGTGGAATAGAGCAATAGATGTTTTCCGAAATAGAGTAGATTGCCAGATGAAGTGTTCAGAAGGGGGAAGTTGGATGTCATGGAGTGCACTGTCTCTATTAAGGCCCTCTCTAGTTATGATTTAGCTCCTTTAATTCATTGGTTTTGTGTGGTGTAATCTTGGTTTAGATAACGCATCTATGCGGAAGCAACTGATCACTTAGGGGATAGAACAGAAGTCTTGTGACCATATTGCAGTATAGGTTTTTTTAGCATTCATATTGCAGTAAAGTTATGCAGTCTTAAATAGATTCTTGATCAGCAAAGTTTAGAATCGAATGATGTTTGACCATTCTCATTCTCTTCTTGGCCCTGCTTTGTAAACTTCCTGCTGAAGACCATGTACAACCTGTCCATGGTTTGATTTAGATTGGTCAGATGTTTTTATGATGTAGGAGCATGGATTTGTAGATGATTTTCCTAAAACTTTTCATTGTGGAGCAGTAGTGCATCAACAAAGTACAAAATTCATTGTGGAGTTTGATTGGTGGACTGAGTAGTTTTCAGCAGTTTGTACCATAACTTTCAAGTTTGATATATGTTTCAATAAAGAAAAAAGAGAGAAATTCAAGATTGATATGTTATTAACCTTTTGATTTTGTTGGAAAGGAATGGATAAAGAAGCTGATACCATCTTTTATATGTTGCAGCCCTCTATGGTTGTTGAAACAAGAAGTACCAAAAATTGTCAAGTCTATAAATAGGCAGTTACGTGAAAAGTCCATCAAGACTAAGGTAGGACTACATCCAATTTTATTTGTTTGCTCATATGGAGACCACTCCCATAACTATCTTCTAATCTTCTGTGCAGGTTGGTGCATTTTCGGTTTTAAAAGAACTAGTTGTTGTCTTACCAGACTGCCTTGCCGACCAGATAGGATCTCTGATATCTGGAATTGAGAAGGCATTAAATGTCAGTTAAACCTTCTTCTTCTTGTTTAATGGTTGATGTCTTTTCAATATTCTATTGACATTCTGATTCCTTCTGTTTGACCTTGAGTGTTTCCCAGGGACAAATCTTCTACCTCAAATTTAAAATAGAGGCTCTTATTTTTACAAGATTAGTTATGGGCTTCACATTCGCCTTCCGTCTTTCACCCCTACATCAAGGTAACTAGGAACAACTTCTCATCTAGACTGAAGTGTCTGCTTTTTTGAGGTCAATGTTGCACTTTTAACTATTCTCAGGAAACATTTTATTTCAGCTATTCTGTTATTTTCGTAGTACTTGAAGAGGTCAGTTTTATGTTTTTTCAATGCAATTTTAGAAACTCTTCATCAACATTAAATTTACAGGCTAAAAGGGAAGTTCTTTTCCATGATGAATTGAATAATCTGTTGATGGTTTACCCAAGGAAGCTAGTTTTCGGTTAACACTCTGCATTTAAGGGAGCTCCCTTTTCTTTATTTTCTATGTGAAAACTCATCATCTTATCTGAAATGTTTTATGCCTCTTGTCTATTCATTGTTGTATCTGTCTCGTGGTTCTTTAGTTTGATGACCTAGAAACTGTGATACACTTCCACTAAACATGTACTGCTGGAAAATGTTCCTTCATGTTTTTTTCATTGACTTCATCTTGTGATGCCTGATGTTTCTCTTATGTGACACAAAGACCTACTTTCTTCCATTATGTGAGTCTATTATCTTTATGGAGTAATTATCCAGTCCTGTACCATTGGGTGTATATGATGTCCTGCATCACCCCATTCTGTACAGCATGCATGATGTTTGATGATCCAGACCATTGATCTCATTGGCTTCACTGTATATGGAGGATGCCATTGGTGATTCCCCAGTTGGAAGATCTTGACCCACTGGTTAGGCAAAATGCCAAAAAATTGGCTACAGTGAAATTGAAGTAATAAAACAAATCTTGGATGGTCAGGTCTTCCAGCATACGAAATGTTATGGCATTTCCCATTTACAGTGGGGGATCATCAGATCAACTATCTGGATTGCTGAAGCATGAACCCCATATCAAAAGGACCACTCTTGTTTGAAGTTACTTGAAGACAGTATACCAGAATCTAGATCATTAGATCAACTATCTGGGTTGCTGAACCACGGGCCTCATCTTCAAAAGGACCACTCTTGTTTGAAGCTACTGAAGACAGTTTATCAGAAATCTTCTTCTCTAACTCATAAATATGGCAATATTACTAAGCAAATAAAAATGTGTCTTGCTGTACTATGTAATCTCGTATTCGTAGGTCAAAGAGGTTGATCCAAACATCTCATTTCACCTGCATCCACGAGTAACAGAAATGCCGTATAGAAGCTCTAATTTGAGAGTACACATGCAATGCTCTTATTTCTGAAAACTAAGTCAGATTGTGAATTTCATTATATTTCTAGATTCTTTAGAATATTAAAAAAAAAAAAATCTAAACATGGTGGAGGTAATAAAATATATGATTGTTTATGATGTGTAGAAAAAAAATTATAAAGGGAATTAAAAATATGATTTTGGTTTAAACAATCTATTTCCCATCCATATCTATTATTTTAAGGGAAACCTTATTATATGCTGAGTGATCAAGTCACATGGTTCATGAATAATAGCTTGATAAGCAACTGCTTGTATTAATGGTTACTCGGGGTAACAAGATAAGGGAAACGGGGTACATGTGAGGTGTTTAATCCTGCAGTGTCCTTTCTGTTTATTTGCTTTAGTTGGCATATCATTTTGGAAACAATTTCAAAAGTGCCTTTGGTTTTTCAAACATGTGAAGACTTTCTGGAACTTGTGTGCGATTTTTCCAATTTTATCTGATAACTTCAAGTTTTAACATGATAGTTTAAAAAGACCACCCTCATTCTGCATGTTTTGACAATGATATTAGTCACAAATGCGAATTTCGAGTCACCGTACTTCCTTTCCCTTTTCAATCTACTTCACTTTATGCGTAATGGCTTAAAAGAGGTTGCATTAAATTTCTGTGTTCATTTTTTTTGAAGTCTTACAAAGAATGCTGTTCCAGGCACTCTCTAGTCCTGTTTATCTGCTGTCAGTGAGCGCTATTACAAAGTCACTGCTGAGGCATTAAGAGTCTGTGGAAAGCTTGTTCGTGTTGTACGCCCAAGTTTTCAGGTTATGATTGTTTCATTCATTTTTGGCTTGGAAATCTTTAACAAACTATTGTTGACACAATTTTTTTTGCTGTAGACGTGCAATTTTGATTTCAAACCTTATGTCCATCCAATCTATAATGCCATCTTGGCACGCCTAGCCAACCAGATCAAGATCAGGTCAGTCATGCTCTGGACTGCAAGTTTTTTATCCATTTATCACAGGTTATCTTATAGAGATCTTTTTTCAGGAGGTTAAGGAGTGCGCTATTTCTTGCATGGGTCTTGTCATTTCAACTTTTGGTGATAAACCTACAAAAGAGTTGCCTGCATGCCTTCCTGTCCTTGTGATCGTATGGGGAATGAGATAACCCGACTCACAGCAGTGAAGGTAAATATCATCAAAATTTGTCAACAACCTTATCTTCACGGCGTTTTCGGTTTCTTTTCTCAGTAATTTTTAAGTCATACTTCCAAATTAGTTTTTCTGTATCATTGTACTGGAGACCCGTTTTAGGCTATCTGGCACCAACTGGAATAAGATGGGCTTGCTTGTACTTGCAAACACTTGTTGTTGTAGGTGATTGTGTTGGTTTCTGTACCCAGTCATGCATGCACATTTATATTGTATATGCGTATAAGTTACGATCTTCGCACGCACAATAAGCACCCACAAGCATGTGCTCTACAGCTGTTTGAAGTGGTCGAGATGGTTCCAGTTATCATGCATGGACACACGTGTACTGTATGTGCATGTAGAGTTTGCTCAGCACTATTGGCTTTCAAATTTCTAAGTTCGGACTATTAATATTATCATACATTGTTTATATTTTTCCACAAATAAGCATCTGCAAGTGCTACATCGTACCAGAATCTGAATTTGTGACTCCTGAACTCCTGATGTCTTTGCATGCCTGCACTCATCATCTGGAATTATCAAGTCCTGGAATTCAGCTGGATAACACATTCACATGCAACCACCTGCTGCTTTTTGTTATATTGACATCTTGAGGTGTTCCAATGTTTGATATCTCATTATTCTGGCTGCCTTTTTAACATCGAAATTGTCCCATCCAGGCATTTGCTGTCATTGCTAGGTCACCACTTAAGATAGATCTATCATGCGTATTGGAGCAGTTTTTTCAGAGTTAACGGCATTCCTGCGGAAGGTATGCAAAGCATCTGTTCTGCACTAATTGAACGGATAACCTCCAATACATTTTATTTTCCAATGATTTGTTATAAAAGCATCTAACTGCACCTTGTCCCACTCTTGTTTATTTTTAAAATAGGCCAACCGGGCATTGAGACAGGCAACATTGGGGACACTGAATTCCCTAGTGTTGCGTACAGTGACAGAATTGGTTCATCTGCTTATGAAGTAATTATTGTGGAGCTTTCAGCACTAATAAGGTGGTTCTCTCTGCTAATCATGTCTTTGATCTTAGCAATGCTATTTCAGCAATGTAATCCAAGTATGAATTCTTTGGGATTATGTTATGATTATGTGATGCCCTATATCCTTGGTTCATTTTTGCAAGTGATTCTGACTTGCATATGACGGCTCTGGCTTTTGGAACTTTGCTGCACTTTGATGGCTGACAGGAAGTCAAACCAGAATGTCGGTTTGACTGTTAGATATAAAGTTCTCCCTCAAGCTCTCATATTAGTCAGAAGCTCTTTGTTGCAGGGTCAAGCACTTCAAGTAATGTATTCAAGTTTGCAGTAGTTGTCTGCTTTCACTTATCTTAAGTATCCACTGAAACTGTTTTTTTTTTTTTTTTTAAATTTTTTTAAAATGTTGCAGGCGCTACAAACTTTTTTGCTTGCTTAGTCAGTTCAGCAAATACGACCTTTGATGTCTTATTAGATTCCCTTCTTTCGAGTGCCAAACCATCTGGCCAATCTGGCGGACTCGCAAAGCAGGCTCTGTACTCTGTGGCCCAATGTGTGGCTGTTCTTTGCCTTACTGCCGGGGATCAGAAGTGTGCATCTACAGTAGAAATGCTTACAGGCATTCTCAGAGATGATAGCATTATCAATTCTGTAAGGTTTTCTTTTCAAGTATTGTTTTGCTATTTTCAACTCTATTATTGATTATAATGCAATGTCTAAGAAAAGTCCATTATTGATTGACTTTACTTTGTGTTCCCAGTGATACAGTTAGTAGTATTTACTCAATAAGATTTGCTAGTATGCGTATTGTCCTTTTAATTATTTGATATACGAACAGTACATTTTTCAGTACCATGCCAATTGTCCTTTATTACCTGTGCCTTTGCAATGGAGATATGGAGGAGGCCCTTTGATCTTTTCGTGACGGTTTTTCTTGATTCCGGGGTCAACTGCTGAATTCTTTGAAGCTTGGGATTGGGGTGAGCGTGGAAGAAATGGGTTTTCGTGGCATCCAAGAAGCAAGTTACGGCTTATGCCTGCTGGGCCCATCTTTGGGCAAAACGGGAGGAGGAAGGGATGTGTGTTTACAATGAGAGCCACTCAAGCCAATGATCCTAGAGTAGGGCTTTGTTAAATGTGTGCAAAGTGGGATATTATTGTATAGATGGTTTTTATAAGAGGGGTTTGTTCTCGTCTTTTTATAGATGTTATGGTTTTCTCTTTTGGATCATAGCTTTTGCGCACATCTCAGTGCCCATAATAAATAGTTTTTCTTTGTTGCTTTCAGAAGAAGAAGAAGAAGAAGAAAGAAGAAGAAGAGAAGAAGAAAGAGAACGGTGTAGCCCTTCTAAGATTGTCCTTGTTAGCAGGGTGGCAGAGGTGATCTGGAAAGAACGAAATAATAGAACATTTAATAACTAGGTGGAGCCCTAAGAACTTGGAAGAGACTTTCCATAAAGCTCGAAGAAAGGTGATCCAGGGGGCGATGGCGAGTGTTGGTTGAGTGTCGTAAGAGAGATTGGTCGATGGCGAAGGGTAGAGCTGGGCAACGTTTCAATCCGAGTCAAACATGGACCAGATCAGATCGTTCAGCTTCTTGAGTGGGTGTGTTCGAACAATGTTCGAACAGGGTGGCTCTGTTTAAACTCGTTTGGTCTATCCTAGCCCATGTTCGAACAAGTTCGAACAAATAATACCAATAATAATAAATCATAAGTAATTGAGTAATTGACAATATTCCCAGATCAATATTGACAAGTAATTGATTATAAAAATATTCCAAAATCAATATTTTCAAATCCTAATAATACCAATAATAAACATAACAAATAATCAATATTCATAATTATTCTTAAATCAATAAACACAATAATATCTTTATATCATTGTTTACAAATTCTAAATCTCTAAAAATAGTAAATCAATATTCATAAATAATTGACAATAATCCTAATTCCTAAATCAATATGACAATATGATAAATTGACAAATGACAATATTCTCGAATGAATAAAATTATAAACATAACAATATTCCTAAATCTAACAATAATATTAATTCCTAAATCAATATGATAAATTCACAAATCACAAATTCACAATATTCCCAAATCAATAGACAATATTCAGTTCTTCACATCACAAATCCTAATTTGAAAATCACCAAAAACAATATTCATCATTAACCAACCACAAATCCTAAATTTATAAATTCTTATCCAACCAATAAATGAATCACAGATTTAAGATTACTTTCACAATCAGTGAATCACATATTCACAACAATGGAGGTGAGCTGCTGGCTCGGCTGAGGCAATGAATGATGCACCGATGGGACATCAACCTTTGGGTTCGATTGTTCGGGCAGTCAATCACGCATGGACAGTCGTATTGGTTCAGGCCGACTGCTGAGAGAGAGTATCGGATAGGGCAACTGCGGCCTAGGAGTCAGATGAATTTGCAGAGAGAGAGAGAGAGAGAGAGAGAGAGAGAGAGAGAGTAAAGACGAGAGAGAGAGAGAGTATCAGATGGTGCAGTGCCGGGCGGGAGGGTGTAGAGTGCGGGGGGTTGAGATTGAGAGTGAGAGAGGAGAGAGAGAGAGAGAGAGAGAGAGAGAGAGAGAGAGAGAGAGAGAGAGAGCAGGGAAGGGGAGGGTTTTGGGAAGGGAGAGGGTTTCGTTCGGGCAGAGGGTAAAAGTAAAAGTGAAAAAGGGGTCAGGCATTTGGGGTTAGTAAAAAGTAAAAATAATATATTTATATATATTTTTAAAACCGAGTCGAACAGGGCTGTGATCAAAATTGAGTCATCTTTTTTTTTTTTGAATAGACCCTATTTGTTCGAATTTGTTCGAAGACGAAAACTTTCTGTTTGGACCGAGTTTTACCAAGTCGATCCGAATGATCTGACCAGTCAAACTTGGTTCATGTCCAGCTCTAGCGAAGGGAAGGAATAAACGATGAAGTAAAGTTGCTTCGGAACCATTAGGAAGCAAAAATGGGTCCTAGAGAGATGTTGTGCAAGAACAAGAGAACGAAAATGATGAAGGATGGGAGAGATCGTCAAAAGCAAGGAGGTTCTCTTGGTAGATTGGCTTAGTAGGGATAAGTCGGCCTCGGATTTCCTTACCCTGTTTGTGCAGGGATTTCTAGAGGGGTGGCTTCTCGTTCACTTCAAGAGGGTCTTTGGGAGGGTGGGGGTTGTGATGGACGTGGTTATATTCAGGGATAGATTCATGGGCTCCTTCATAGGTTTTGCCTTTGTGCTTATGAGTTCTGAGGATGAGCTAGCTCGAGCATTCTCCTTGCTACATGGTGAAAGTTTTAGAGGAAGAAGATTGCTAGTGCAACGGGCTCGCTTTGGTCCTACCTAAAATCGTGAACGGGGAGTGGAAGTCAATAGGACCCTGAACGTTACAAGCACTTGTTCAAAGCAGACATACATTCCACCTGAAAGGGGGAGGGGGAGATGAGAACCCTCACCGATCATAAGCGAGGGTGGAGGTTCGTT
>PVNU02001562.1:0-23789 GCA_003013855.2 Liriodendron chinense
TGTATTTGAGAAGTTCCATAATTTTGGACAGTTTTAATTCGAGTTATTTATATGCCGTGATTATAATTTATTAGTGCCTGTGTATCATATGGCACTCTGCCAGAGTATTAAACCTTTCAATTATTTGGCAATTGGCATCATGCCCAAAAATAATGTCCATAATAGTAGTTTCAAACAAACAAAGGGTAGTTTTGTAATTTTACTTTGAAAGGTTCTAGAAGCATCATCCATTGGATGCTTTTGAAAAGACAATGAAGGCCAGACCCTTTCTGTGATCTGGACGGATCCAAAATGGCTTTTTCTTTTCAACGGTCCACATTGAAAATGAATTCTGTCCATTTCAGATAGCATTGTACGTTCTGAATCTCAACCATTGACTTTCACTAAAATTAGGTAAATAAAGAAGAAGAAGAAAAAACAAACCTAGTGAAATAATGCTCCAATAATTCGGCTGATTTTTGCTGAGTCCACACGTGTGCAATGGATATCAGCTACATGCCACCACACGTGCCACCATGGCAGACGCGTGCAATATCCAAGCCGTTCAACAAGTGGGTCTGTGCTTGAAGGTGTTATCAGCCAAAAGTCATGCTTGTTTACTTATCAGGTGGGCCATGAAGTTAGAGACTTCAGTTGAGCTTTCTTCGGCCGTAGATTTGTTTAGTGAACTATGACATAGAAGATTAGTAGACTCACCTGATTTTTGGGCCAGGGCAACTACATGATGGGATCCCCCTGATGGATGGTTCAGATCTTGTAGTTTTGCTCCATGATGGCATATATGGTGGTGTGTACATACGATTCCTTGTAAATACTTGTGGACGTAACAAAGCTTAGGTCAGTCTAAAAGCCATTATTGGAATAGATGCCAAACGAGTCCTCAAGTCATTATCATTCTACAAAGATCCAATGCATAGTGTATACACCCAGCATTTGGTGTATAACGATTTATCGCCGCTAGTTACAGCCTTCTGTGGGTCCCACTCAGACCGACCATGGGATCTTCCTAATGTGGGCCAATGTGGATACGGTTGTCAGGGCTTACATTCAATATCCATCACTGATCCACGTCTCTTGGACTGTTTGGTGCATATTAGATGGGATTAGGTGGTATGGAATTGCATTTAGTCTCGTGCAAATTTAATCTTCTGCTCGGTATCAACAAGAAGGATTGATTATTCTCAATATCACATATTCCAATGTTAATGATATCTGATGGATTTTAAAATCCATTAAATCCATTACAACTGTTGGCCCATGTTGATGCATGTGTTTTATCCACGTTGTTCATCCATATATGCCCTTAATTTACATGTGACATTCAAGTTACATATATGTGCAGGTGACTGACATCAGTTGAGAAATGTGGTCGGTCCATTATGATTTTATATTTTTCCAAACGCCGTATAGAATAAAAAGAAAGTATTATACCATGCCTGCTAGATGACACAAACACCGCATGGAATAAGATGAATCTTATAGAATGGGAGACAACCGACTGCTAGGAGTATTAATTGCAAAAAACCATTTCAATCCATTGTAATTTATGTTAGTCATGTGGGCCAATCAAGTGTAGGATCTAATTATTAATTGCGTTAGATCTATGTCGTCTGAAATCCATATAGAATGAACCCGTTTGGGAGTGGATTAGGTGAGACCCCAGATCCACCGAGGTGGGTGGGGCCCTTGACTTTGGGGCTCACAGTGGTGTATATGCCTTAAATCCACATCGTCTAGCCATTTTGAAAGCTTATTTTAGGGCATGATCCCCAAAATAAAGCTAACTCAAATCTTAAGTGGAGCATACCACAGAAACAGTCGTGGATTGAATCCCTACTATTAAAAACTTCATGGATTCACCAGAATATTTATTTTCATCCAACCTATTGATAACGGTCACAAACACCTAGATGAAGAGGCAACACAAATATCATCTTGATCCAAGCTTTTGTGGCCCACAGGAACTTTTTAATGGTCAATCACACTCTTTCCTATACTAAGGTCCATCTAGGATTTGGAACTGCTTCATTTTTTTTGGATCGTGACCCTAAAATGAGCTTTCAATATGAATGGACAACATGGATGTAGTTGCATATGTTGTCGCTAGAAACTGGACAAGGGATGAGATGACTTGAAATCCACCTTGGACGAATGGATGCCACTGACTCCTTCGAATGTGTGGACTGCATCTGGACAAGTGGTCTTATAAAACACAAAGAAAGATAGGGGGTGGCTGGGGTCCATCGGTTAGCTCTTTAATGCTTAAGTTAGATGAGTATGAAGGAGATGATAGGTTATTTGTAGGGTAGGTTTGTTTTGTGTACCTTAGGTTAGGGGTGAACCCCTCTATTTATATGAGATTGGAGAGTAGTCATGGGCCACAATCATGGTTGTGATTGTGGGGCAATTCCCGTATGGACGGTGTGATTCCCGGAGATTTGGATCACGGTAATAACGTTCAGGGACATGTCTGCCTCCTCTGGACCCATCCCTGGACTCTTGCCCACCTTTATAGTTGTTGTGGTTCGGGTCGGTCTGTTGGTGGTGTAAGGCGAGGCTGAGCTCTTGGCTCGTCATCCATGTCAATAGACAACCTAGTTCGGGTTTGTCTTTTATGCATCCAAAATGTCCTTCGTAAAGGATGACCTATCGTTGTATCCGTTATGATCATCGACTCTCTTCTTGTCATGGTCGCTTGCATGACATCAGTGGTGTGAGCCCGAGAACCTATACCTGGGCCTGTGGGCCCATGGGCTTCATGGGCCTTCTTGGGACCTGATAGGGATGGACATGACATGAAATTACTAAACAGTTCGATCGGTTCGAATTGAAAAAAAATGAACCGAACAACCGGTTCGAAAGTGGATCGAACCAGATTTTTGGTGTTCAAAAAAATTTCGAACCAAATATGAACATACCACTATTCGATTCGGTTTAATTCATTAATCCTATTTGAAGTTGTCCGATTCAAATCGGTTCGGTTCGGTTCAGAGCAATTGATATAAATATCGTTTTTTTACTCACTCATTTTCACTCGAACCCCCCTCCCCCAAGCCGACCCTAGCCATCTTTTTATCCTACCCAACGAACGGTCGAAATCCTAACCAAGATAGCCCGTTCGACCATTTGCTGGCCCATCTGCTTGCCCATCTAACGATTCCAGCCATCCATTTCCTCCGGAACTTTGCTCGTCCTTCCCAATCCCATCCTTTCTCCCTCGCCCGTCGAAACCGACCAAACCCTAACACCCCTATCATTTCTCATCTGCTTAGCTATGCTCGTCCTTCCCTCCTTTCTCCCCTACCATCCAGCCATCTCTCTGCTCCTGCTTGCTCATCTGATTCCAGTCAGGTCATCCAGCTCATCAATTTGCACGTTGATCCGAATCCAATACCCTGGTTTGCTCATCCAGCTCTAAGGTCTGAATCCGATACTCTAATCTTTTTTATTTTTAAATATTTAATATTATTAATATCAATAATATGTGATGTGATGTGGTTAAAAATCTTGTGATTTGTGATTTGTAATTTACGAACAAGTACTAAAACAAAATATTTTCACACGATAAAAAATAAATTGTTCATTCAAACATGTGCTGGACCAAACCGAATCGAACACGAACAGGGTCCTATTGTCCGAATGTTTGCTCGAAAATTGTTCGAACACAGCTCAGTCAACAACCGAATTGATCTGGCCCATGTTCTACTCGGTTCGGTTTGTTGTCCAGCTCTAGGACCTAAGGTCAGCTCAGATTTACCCATGACAGCATACATCACCATGGGCCCTATAGTCAGGGGTCCCACCCACCTCGATGGATCAGGGGTCGTGGCTGCATGGTCGATCCAATAAACCGGAGTGGATTAGGTGTGGCCTCGGCCTCACCCAAAATGGTGAATCCCTTACTGTGGGGCCCACCTTGATGTATGTATTATATATCCACACCCTTCATCCATTTTTCTAGGTCAATTTAGGGCATGAGCCCAAAATTGAACAAATCCAAATCTCAGCTGGACCATACTAGAAGAAACAGTGGTGATGGAATGTCCCACCATTAAAAACTTCCTAGGGCCCACTGTAATGTTTACTTAATGTTTATTTTCCATCCAACCTATAGAAGGTTAAAAACTCCTGGATGAAGGGAAAATAATATCGAGTTGATCCAAAACTGTTTCCTATAATATGGTTCACCTGAGATTTGAATCTACTTCATTTTTGGCCTCATGACCTGTAAACATCCTTCAAAATGGATGAACCGCATAAATATACAATACATACATCAAGGTGGGCTCCACGGCCAGTAAGGGCCACATCATTTTAGGTGAGGCATGGGCGTGGTCGCACCTAATCCGCTGCACAACAACACACGGAACCAGTTTTACAGCATCTCTTCGAGAAAGATGTGTTAGGGCCTGTTTATTAACACTTAAAATAATTACTTAATGCGGAATTGAAAAAATGCTCATGGTAAGAGTTGTTTGTTAACACCGAATTTAAAAAGCGGTCATTGATTTTCCAATGATTTTTTCGGTGGCAGAAGTCTGACTTAATGGTGAATACGGAATGCGCTCTTCAAATTTTCTATAAAAAAAATAAAACTCCTTCTAAAATTTCCCCTCCCAATTGCTACGGAGATTTTATCTCCCCATGCGTAATACACAATTAACTTTTAGCATGTGTTGCTTCTTTGGCCCCACGATGATTTATGTGTTAGATTTACACCATCCATCAACTTTTTTAGATTAATTTATAGCATGATCCCAAAAATGAAGCACATATAAAGCTCAAGTGGACCACACTATAAAAATCAGTAGGAATTAAATGACTACCATTGACCATCATTGAAACATTTGATGGCCACAAAAGTCTAGTATAATATTAAGTTTTTAGTGCTTTAACTTCATCCCAGTGTGAATGAACTTATAAACGGTTTAGATGGCCTCTAAATATCAATGTGGGGCCATGAAGATTTCAATATTAGAAAACTCTTTCCCAGTTTTTCCTCTCTTGTGGCCCACTTGAGTTCTAGATCCACCTCATTTTTTGTCGGATGTCCTAAATTTATACAAGAAAATGGATGAACGGAGTGAATTTCTCACAAACATCACAGTGGGCCCTACCTAGCATCTCAACACAAATCGCCTTTGGAAGGAAATTCGTGTAGAAGCCGAAGTAGATTGCGTCCTTCCATCGCCTGGCGAAAATGGGTGCAGCTTCACTGGATCCCCGGATCCATCGAGGTGGGTGGATCCCCTTACCGTGTCATCCACTGTGTGTTGTGTGTGTATTACATCCATGCTGTCCATTCATTTTGAAAACTCATTTTAGAGCATGATTCAAAAAATGAAGTAGATCTAAATCTCAGGTGGACCATAATACAAAAAAACAATGGTACTCAACCATTAAAAGCTTCTTGTGGGTTAAAAAAGTTTTGGGTCAAGCTTATATTTATTTGGTATCTTCATCCATGTCTTTGTGACCTTTTCAATAGGTTGGATGGAAAATAAACATTCCAATGGCCCCCATGAAGTTTTCAATGGTGGGGATTTAATCACTACTATTTCATGTGGTATGCTCCACCTAAGATTTGGATCTGCTTCATTTTTTGGATAATGTCCTAAAATGAGCTTTCAAAACACATGGACAGTGTAGATGTAAGGTACATACATCACAGTGGCCCTGTAATAACCCGGGTCCTTACAATAATTTAAATAATAATTTTATTAACTTTAAATTTCTGGAATAATTTAATTAGTAGTTTAATTGATTAGTTAAGTAATTAAATAACTTTAATATTGATAAATTAATATTAAATAATCCGTAAGGAATTAGTAGTTTAATTGGTTAGTTAAGTAATTAAATAACTTTAATATTGATAAATGAATATTAAATAATTCGTAAAGAATTATAGTATGGCCCCTTTATTAAATTTGCTCAACATGGACCCTAGAACAGCGTAGAAGTGTCAGATTTCACAAAACTCATAATTTACAATAATTACGAAAATGCCATTAGTTAAACTTAAGTATATGACCATCTTCAAGTATCATGATTTCTGGCAATCATTCTCGTATAAAACTCTATACACTAGTTCTAGGACACAATTTAACTGTACACATGGAATTTCAACCCTCCGATCATTCTACAAATGTCCTAATAAAAAAACGGGCCATAAGTGGATCATCTAAACTTAGATCTGCCTCATTTTTTGTGTCATGCCTTAAAATTAGGCGGCCTAGCTGATGGTCAGATTGAATTTCTTACATACATCAAGGTGGGACCCTCGTGTGCGGTGAACACGGTCGGCATGCGGTCAACCCGCATTTGACCGTGTTTCATGCAATGCGGACGGAAGTCCGTCCTCTTCGAACGCTAATACAATGGTAGCGTTACCGCTGCCCGCCATTAACGGTCCACATCGTCCATCACAGTGGACCCCATCAGTTGATCCAATCCGTCCATCTGGAGCGCACCCCACCCAGACCTAAGAGGTTGGTGGTCTCAACATCTTCGGTCGATTGTATGGCCCACTTCAACCTCTCAAACTCAATTAAAGAATTCAAGATTGGCCAAGATCTTCGATCCTACCTCGCATGGATGACCGGATCTTCTTAGAGAGTACCGTGTGGACCCCACCTAGCTTCCCAACGAGCCCCACATGCAAAGGAGTTCCAGAACCAGTCGGTCTCCTTCTCCAACTCGAACTGGGACTTCCTTGTACGTTTGCACCTGTTGGGGTCCCAAAAGTCAGTACCCTCTAAAACAAATCGACTGGGCACGTGCTTCGAGAAAATTCCACAAAACACTACCCGACGCACCCAAAATACCCAGTTTTGCAAAGGATCCAGTACTTAGCCATTTTCTCCGGTGGACCCCACGGATCACCGTGATCGAAACCGACCAGAATCAAGCGGGGCCATCCTTCATGAATTATGATAAGCAGTGCATGACGATTCACAGGGAAACGGGCCCCACAGGCCCTCAGTTTTGTAAAACCCAAATTTGCAAAACACGAGTACGTCAAGCGCACCCAATTATTCAGCTTGACGCACCCTTAAATTCATGAAAATTCAACAAGTGGTTTAAGATGTATTTCACCTCTGACGCATCCGAAAAATAGCTTGACGCATCCAAAAATACCTCCGACGCGTCCGTAAATTCAGGAAATACGTAACAGCAATTTCGGGGTGCATTGTACGCCAACGCACCCTGAAATTGTCCGACGCACCCATAAAATCACGAATGACCAACATGGAATTTTTTGGGTGCATTGTACCTCAACGCACCCGAAAATGGCTCGACGCACCCATAAAATCAACACATCTCAAAATCTCATTTCGGGGTGCGTCAGAGTCCCCACGCGTCCATTTAAGGGTGCGTCAAGGTATTTTTGGGGTGCGTCATACGTGGCAGGTCCTCATTGATTGTTGTCCGGTATTCTCGGGTATAAATACCCCCCCACTATTCATTTGTACAGATTACGAGAGAGAGAGAGAGAGATTATCCCCTGAGCATCTGAGTTTTGCCGCCGGAAACCCTCGCCGGAATCCCTTTCCGACAGCCGGAAAACTTTCCCGGTGACCGGAATTCTTTTCCGATCGCCTGTATCTTCCACCGGAAGATCACACCGGCCAACACCACCGCAGGTCCGAACTATAACAAATCATAAGTACGATTGCGCACCTAAAAAATAGGTCGACGCATCCAAAAAATCGAACAAAAGCGGACATGTATTTTCAGGGTGCATTGTACCTCCACGCACCCGAAAATGGTCCGACGCACCCGAAAAATCAGCAAAATGCGGATTTGTATTTTTGGGGTGCATTGGACCCCAACGCACCTGAAAATTACCCCACGCATCCATAAAATCAGTATAATTCAGATATGTATTTTCAGGGTGCGTTGTACCTCCACGCACCCGAAAAATCAGCCAATTCCGGAACATGTTCAGGAGTACACCGGACTCAATTTTAAGTATTTTCAAGTGCCGTTTGAGCCTATCTTGGGTATTTCGAGCGTTCCGGACGCAATGGAATGGTCAAATAGACGTTCCAGGACCTCTAAATGAGTAGAATGGCGCATCTTCAAAGTTTGACCTGATTCGACACGATGAACGAAACATCTTCTCGAAAGGGACGTCGCCAACATCCAGGACTATGCGAACATGTCATTATTTGTATCTACTGTAAAGATGTGACCCGATTTGAGCCGAAAGCTAGACAAACGGGACTATGGTTATCACGATGAACCATACTAAAGAGTTTCAATTCACTACAAGACAATTGTTATGAACTGCCACAACACAACAGTCGATGCCCTACCCATTAAAAACGGCATCCGTCGGTTGGGCTACGCAGGTATACACAACTGCAGAGTGGACTTCCCGAGGTCACCTGTCCATACATTGACAGGCGCAGGCCCAGAGTCGTCCCTCTCAGTCATAAACCCTGATAGTCTCAGCCCGGATCTCCGGCCAAAACATGGGACATAGACATCTGACTAATACAAAGATGGTTCAGTCCATAACAAAACAAATACAGGTCTCTATGACCACAAACTCTCAGACCATAGTCCCTGCTGACTAGTCTTTTGCCTTTTAATCAAGGGTCATCGATCATTCGATGTAATTAAGGGCTCGTGCCAGATCACAGCCTGGAATGTACAAGATCTCAGGATCTCTGGAATAAAATTCGCCTTGCGATATCTCTCCTTGTGTATTTTTACGAATGTTTGTGATTGTCTATGAATGTTTCCATTATTCAGAACCCCAGAGCAACAAAACACCACATTTCAAGAAAATGTAAATCGTATCCATTTTCTAGTTCTAACAGCACCTTCACCGCTTCTCCACCGCCCTAGTTAGCTATATAAGGTCTTCATCTGTCCAATTTTACCTTCTAAGAACACAGGGAGAGAGAGAGAGTACGGGTAGTGAGAGAGTGTGTTCGGATAGAGAGAGAGAGAGAGAGAGGGTGGTGGTGCGGCTGCTATTACTGTGGCTGTCGCTACGCCGCTGCACTGCTGGTCCCTGCTCCAGCAAAGAAGAAGAAGAAAGAAAGAAAGAAGAAAGAAGAAGGAAGGAGAAAGAAGGAAGAAAGAAAGAAGAAAGAAGAAGGAAGGAGAACGAAGGAAGAAAGAAAGAAGAAAGAAGGAGAAGTTTCCAACCGAGTCGACTCAGTGAGCCGACTCAGGTGCAATTTGGAGCTTAGGACCTATCAAGGTGAGTGATTCATCATAGAAATTTCTAGTTAATGCCTCTTCCATTTAAATTGTTTTCTTCCCAAGTATGATTTCCAATTTCCATGTTATCCTTCAATATGGTTCGTAGGTAACGATCCATCCCTCGATCTCTTTCCAACTTTAAATTAGAGTCATATACTTGATCCTAGGTAAGGGATCCAATTTTAGTTCCTATTTTTAAGAATCTCCTGCTGTATTTGCTTTCTTGTCAATTCTTTCTTAATTTTATTCCTTATTGTACAAAATTGAAATCTTAAGAATACATTCGACTTAGATTTCCTATCTTTAATGTCAACGGCATACAGCCCTAGGTAGATGAAGTATTATCCAAATTCTATATAGTATTGACATTACACTTCCTAGTTGACATTTACTTAGGGTTTAGATAGAAAGGCACCCTAATAAAGTTAATACATGCATGGTGTGATTTGATTGAATGTTGAATTGCATTATGTGCTTGATGAATGCTCCCATAACTCATGTCATACACATGCATTTATACACTGCGACAGAACAGGAGCATGGTTGATTTGACTCTTGGCGTGCATAGTTGATTTGCCGCCTCGCTGTACCGGTTAGGTGAGCATGGTTGATTTGCGACAGGTTCCTAATGTTCAATGGCAGTGAGTTATGGTCGTTTCACTATTGAGCATGGTTGACTTGCTCGGTTGGATCAGTGGTGCATGGTTGATTTGCCCACTGGCGTGCATGGTTGATTTTCCGCCTTACTGTACCGATTAGGTGAGCATGATTGATTTACGACAGGTTCCTAATGTTCAGTAGCAGCGAGTTTCTAGACGTTTATTGCTCTCACACGTATCATAACATATATGACATCATGATAATCATGTTCATCTACAATAAATCATAAAGTGTATTAATCATAACCTTGCCCTTGTATATTTTCGTACAATCCTATCTGTTGATGTTTTACATCTTATCTCTTATTAATTGGAATATTACCTGTGATGGAAATGACCAAACTTGGCTTTAGCTCACCAAAATCACCACAGTCCCTGCAGGATTTCAGGAGGAAGGAGGAGCGACTGAAGCGGAATATCTGGACGACTATTTCTATTAGAAGCTTTATCTTAGATTAGGTGGTTTAATTTATTTCTTTTGAAGATGATTGAAACAGACTTTAGTAGACTTAAATGGTTTGTAGAGTAGATGTAGTTGTTTGATTTAAATTACAGTTTGAGATTTAAGCTATGATAAATAAAGTACTTTAGTAGTATTGTGGTATGTGGAATGTAATTTCTCTAAAAGTTATGCTTGAATTAAGTTCGCACTCTGGAACTCGGGCATTTGGTTGTTGTACTCGAGTCTCGAATTTCAGGGCGTGACAGGCCCCACAGTTGGAGATCCACCGACTTCAGTGGATTCGGGGATCCACCCAAACCGCTTCCAACGCAATCCGCTTACTAGCAGGATTGCTGCTTTGAGGATGGGTGCGAATTAGGTGTTATCCCGGGAACAACTTAGTGGGTGTTACCCCTATCGTATGGCCCACATGGATGATATTTTGTATATCTATTTCGTCCATCCGTTTCTACAGCCCAGTTTAGGATGAAGTTCTACAAATTATTCAGATCCAAATCTCAAGTGGACTATACCACTAGAAACAGTGTGATTGAGTGCCCCACCATTAAAAATTCCAAAGAGCCCATCGTAAGGTTTTCGTAATGTTTATTTGAAATCCAAGCTCTTGATAATGTCAATAAGGTCTTGATGAAGGGAAAATATAAACATCAGATTGATCCAAAACTTATGCGGCCCATAAAACATTTTTACTGGTTATTCATTATTATTTTTAGTGGTATAGTCCACTTGAGATTTAGATCTTCTTAAGGTTTTGGTTATTCATTATGTGGCCCACACACAACAAATATTATTTGGATCACACGCAATAAAAAAATTAATTTCATTTATGCATATAAATATTGTTTGGTTGATGCTGCTTACATGCACACACGGGGGTTTATGGCACCATACCGTAATGTTCGGTATTGGTTGGGTGGCTTTTGTAGTGGTGGATGGCCCTACTAGTAAAGAGGAGATTTTTAATCACATGCATGTAAAGTTACGGAATGCGATCGAAAGGGTATTTGGTGTGTTGAAAGCGCGCTTTGCAATTTTGAAGCAGATGGCACCATATTCATTCTCGACGTAAAGAGACGTTATTGCATACATGGCACTACACAACTACTGCAGAAAAAAATCCATTTCTGATCCACTCTTCCAGCATTACAATGATGAAAATGTTATTTTGGAGATGAATGACGAATCAGATGATGATATGCCTGAAGATGAAGGAGTATTCAGAGACTTTGAACAAATTATTATGTCAAATATGCGAGAAGAAATTGTCACCATACTTATACATGCAAATCATTGATTTTTTTATATGTTTTTATGTACAATGATATTTTAATTTTATATTGAGTACTTTAGTTTATTTGAATTAAATGGATGTTAACTTAATGATTTTATTTTATTTAATAAAAAAAAACCTTCATAATGCAAAACATCTCCAAACAAGAGATAGGGGTAAATATGTCAAGTTAAGAGATTTCGGCCATTTCAGACGTTTGTTAACAAACAAATTGTTTTAGATTTAGTACTTAATTTTTAGACTTCGGCAACAATTACCAAAAAAGTTTTTAGACTTCAGATCCATATTTCAGATTCAAATTTCAAATTCAGGCTTCAGACTTCAGATTTAACAAACGGGCCCTTAGACTCGAATCTTAGTTTAACAACATTTGGGAAATGATGGTTACTCATCGTCCTCACATGTGGTGATGATGTACAACTATCTAGACCATTCAAATAGTGGGTCCAACTGTGGATGAAGTATGTCTTGAGAATCATCCCCATCAAGTGATCCTAACCATTCAATTAATGGCTACCAATCGAATGGTCAAAAGTAAAATAGTGAGTGGTCTAAATTTAAAAGAAAATCACATTTACCGTACAACCATGTCATGCCTACACCTATACGTGGAAGATTTACCACCACTTTTCATGCAAAACATGCATAAGACTCTTGCCCCACCAAACATGTGTTGGCCGATGGGTCCACTGGCCTCACTCGCTTTTTGTGGGTTAGTGCCAAGATAAATTGGTAATGGGTAGGCTGGTTTAAGCTTGACATGTGACCCGTTAATGTAAATGGGTCCATCGAACCTTTCTAGTCCTGAATTGCTCTGCCCAGGCCCCTCCCGAGTCATGGATCGCTTAGTTGTATTCAGGAAATAAGAGGATTGAATCATTTCTTCTTACTCACATCTACTACCTAAGTTGCATGGGATGAGGATTAGCTACTGGTGGCTTCAGTCACTATCTCCCTAATGAAGTGACATCACCAAGTTTTGTGAGCCCAACTATGATATATATTGTTATTGGTAGATTCGGGATTAGCTCAAAACACAACAATTCAGCATACGACTAGGGTCATGGACTGAGTATTTATGATAAGAAACGAGCATCTGCCACCCGGATCGGCCTCGTCATTTAGCCCTCGGCTCGACAAGAGGCTTTGGCATTTGGCACTTGGTTCGGCAAGAGGCCCCGTCCTCATCCGCCACCCCCCGACTCGACCTCGGCACTTAGTACTCGGCCTCGGTTTACTCGGCCTACCCAGCCTCGATATTCGACACGGGAATCAAGGAGCAAATCCAAAGGAAATCACATATCTAATCATGATCCTAGCATGGTATCTCCAAATGAGGAAACATATCCTGGTAGAGATCTACTAAATCTTTTTAATAATTATCTATAAAAAGGCCCTCTGTATACACTCTAGGTACGCAATATCGTATGCAACCCACTGCCATTCAAAATCCCTTTCAGTATCCGTATTAACTTGGGCATCGGAGAGTCGTAAGCCGGGACAACCGGCAATGTTCTAACCTTTCTCAGTAATTGCAGGTCCCTCGATCTACACCATTCATCCTCATATGAAAATCAGCCGACGGAGAATCTAAGTTAGTCCCTAATCAACATCTAGTAATGTGATTTAGCGTTAACAGATTGGCGCCCACCGTGGGGTCGACTTGATCTTTTCTTCGTTATTCAATCGTTCTTCACCTCATCAATGGAGTAGCTCCACCATCATCAGCTGATCAAGGGTGTTTCTTCACCGTCCGGATTATCATCTTCAATCCAGCAAATGGGAGGCTGCCCATAGCTCCAACCAATCACACGTCTAAGGGTTGTTGCTGATCATGCCTCCAACATCAACTAGGCTCAAGATCCTCCAATAGCCATCCATTCCAACCTTCACCATCAGCATATCACGTAGCAGTGGAGACCACCTTCACCATCTAGCCATGGAGCCTCCGTCCACCTGTGATCGTTTAACAGTTGCGGTAGCGAACATCATCATCAACCTACCGACCCATCACTGCCTTGCACCATCCATCAGGGTGGGACCCACCTTGTAGATCAGCATCGATCATTAGTACCAGATGCATGAAAAACCTCAGCCACAAAAGTTCCTATCCTAGAACCGAATCACATGGGCCACCTCAGACGTCCGATCAAAACTGTTTTCGAAATCCTATCTTGACTCGGTTTGTCGAACCTGATGGGCGGCTTGGATTTTCATCCAAATCACCCGGTGGACCCCACCTATCATCTTAAGCTCCCATGCGCAACCAAATATCCCAAAAATATTTCCCTTCTGATCTTGGTGTAACAGCAAAGCCACACGATTCTTACTTTGGCAATCCACGTAGAATCGTCGTCCTAGAATCTTGGCCATTCGAAACCTCAGATCTAGTGGCCTTTGATGCTCCAATAGTGTCTTCCATCGATTGCCAATCAGAAACCCCAGATCCAACGGCCTCTGGTGTTCAGTTCATGTATTTGGGAATCTGTTCGGAGTTGCATCATTTCTACAGGTGTCTTACTGGATGGTGGCAGGAGAACAACATGTGGACCACTTCTCATGTGATAGCTCATCCTTGGCCCCTGTCCAAGCTGCCTGAAGCTCCACCATGTGCAAGGAGATCTCATTCAGCTCGACATGTGCCAACCACTCCACCATCCAAAGCCATCAACACTAGACCGTCCACCCATTCATGATGGACCACATCAATGGCCAACATCATGTGTAAACATCCAACGCCCTCCAGCTCACAGCGACAATGTGTAGCGAGGCTTGGACACCTTTTCCACCGCTCACTTCTCTCCATCATATCAAACATCCTTCGTTCTGATGAACCCAGTTCCACACGTGCATATATGGTTGTGGAGCCCATCCAATGTCCAACAATTGTGGAGCCTTACACCTCCATCAGCAACCGTTCGAGACCAGATGAGTCGTCCATCCATTCAAGTCTGCAAAGGAGATCTCAGATCTCTACCGTTAACAGTCCAGCAAGGATAGACGTCTTCAACATGTGCAACTCTTAAAGGGCCTGCTGCATCCCACCTCTATATCCAATCAGCATTTAAATAGGTGGGCCATCTTCCATCAACAGCCCAGATCAAGAAGGTGGACACCTTCAGCACTAGCGCCAAATTATTGTGACCTCATGCTTGCGTTAATCAGCAATCCATCACTCCAGTTTAGTGGTCATTCATCCAATATGGGCCCATTGACATCGCCACCGTCCAACTATTGGACGTCCTACCCTGTCCAAGTTCTACCCTAACTACTGGACATTCTGTAACGACCCGAGATTTTCGACTCTCGTGTATAACACGACGGCCGAATTCCCAAGTAATTTATGGAATAACTAATTTGTCAAATAATAAAATATAGCATTCAAGCACAATGGCGGAAACAATTATCATCTTATTCTATCAAACTTACTACGCCATCATCAATGTTTAAATAAGGGAACCAACCAATATCCATACTGATTAATTAAAATACAAACCATGTCTTCTCTTGAAGACTTATTACAATTCCATAAATGTATCAACTACTCAAAAGAAATATTTAATAAATGATAACATCAATTAAGTTTCTCTAACATCGTCATCCGCCATGTGAACGTACGAACCATCGAAATCTTTTCCTTAAAAATCGGGTTCAATACCTGGATCTTCACCTGCATCATCTAAATTGTGTTTGGGATAGCGTTAAACGCTATCATAGTGGGGAATATTCCTTCCAAGACAATCAAGAATAATAATAACGGTACAGAGTAAACGTAAGCAGTATATTATCATTTAATCAGATCAAAACAACCAATTAAAAATCTTTGTTAATGCGATGCATGGAATGCATGCTCTGGCTAAGGCACCCTGGCTAGAATCACAATCCATGAAGTGGGAGACTCCCTGTTACGACTTCACGCTAGCCACTAGTCACCAAAGGTTCCTGGGACGCACAAGCCCATAGTTTTGCCCGACCACGTGAGAAACGGGACGCTCATAGCCCAAATCTACACATGACAGTGTACGGGAGAAGTAGGACGCTCTAGCCTATTCTCAATTCCGTACACATACATGGAGCCAAGTGAATGTATGACTTTAGTTTCACCTTTAATTAAGTGTTTTCGCATACAACCAATTTAAATAAGCTCAATGGTCACTATGGGGAGTCACAAGTGACCCAGCATAGGCCGACAGCACGGGATTAGTGTCCATAGCACCAACCTCGGCTCATGAGAATTTGTATACCATTAGTGTCCACTCATTGTCCCGTTTTATGATTTCATCATGTCCCAAAAAGTCAAGGTTGTACATCATGACCAAATTCATTAAAATACCCATGTACTGTAAATGGATCAAATCAAGCATCATGTACATGTAAGGATCCATTAACAAACAATTACTTCATTCTCTCAGTTAAGTCAAGATATATTCTTCCATCATGGACACCTCTCACGGGTTCCATCTCTCTACATCAAATAATTTTACCAACTTAGGGACAAAGAGTATACAATAATGGGATGTCCATATGATGATCTTATACACATATTTCATATGACAATATGAAAACCAATGTTACTTGTAATACATGGACTAAGAAAATAAGGGCATAGATTTCACAAAGATAAATAACACAAATACACATGCTTCTTAGTAAAAAAAATCTAAACAAGGAATCACATCATCATATAATGATATTCATTACAAATCCCACATTAAACTTCATGTTATATGGATAAGCAATTCAAACGAATAACTTCACATGCCACAAAAGAAACTTATGATAATCGTAATATTATTAATGAAAGGCTTGAAGGAAAATCCTCACCTTATGATGAACTTAGAAGAAGAGGGTTGTAGAAGATCCTAGCCGCTGGAAAAATATGAGAAAGAACTCTCTTCTCTCTCTCTCTCTCTCTCTCTCTCTCTCTCTTCTCTCTTTCTCTCTCTACGGCATGGAGGCTAGGGTTAGGAGAAGGATTTGGAGGTGCGTAGTAGAAATATGGAGAGGGATGTGCACGCGAGGTCTTGTGTAACAACTTCTTGAGGTGGGTTTCTCAAATCTCAATATTCGTATGATCTATGATCAATTCTAATCCGTTCATCTTATTAAGCTCGAAGAGTAGAGTCAGAATACGTAAATTTCTTGATGATCCACATTCTAGATTGGCCGATCCTTGAAAATGGCCTAACGGGTGCTAAAATGGGCTAGATCTCAATTAACGGTCTACGCTTGATGATCAGGGCCCAAATTTTGGAAAAATATGTAGTCATGATAGGCAAACAATTGTACAAAATTTAGTAGTTGATTGATGGTGAGAAATACCTAGATCTGAAATTTCAATTTTTGGCGGAAAAGGAAGGTGCTGGCTTTGTGGTTCAACGGTGTAGGATTATAGATCGGGGTCCAAATTTTGTGTAAAGTCGTAGTCATATGAGTATAATAAGTGGTCCAAATTTGAGAAACGATTGATGGTGAGAAGTGGGTAAATTGAAAGGTTCAGTTTTAAAAAGAGTTGGTAACTCGTTAATTTCTAGAACGGGATAACTTCGCGCATAAGAAAGATGCTTATCAAGGTGGGGCACTCAAATCACACTATTGGTCCATGATAAAGACGATCCAAGTCACTCATATGAAGAGAAATATTCGACTACGACTGACCATCTACTTTCCTCACTCGATGGAGATGAAAATCAAGGGTTAAGGGGCTGATTTGATAATCGGACCACTTCTACTATGATTTAAGGGCTAAAATTTGATGTGTATGGTTAATATGTGGCCAAAAGCTTAAATCCAGGGTTTTACGTGAAAGTGATCGTCAGAAACTATATTACTTAAAAATGGCATCTTAACTTGAGTTTAACTAATGGCATTTTCGTAATTATCTAAAAAGTGTGTGATTTTTGAAATCTGATCTTTCTACGATGTTTATGGGATCATTCTAAGCAACTTTTGTAAAGGGTACCCTATCGGATATCCTACGGATGTCCCGCTATTCGCAAATCAACGGTAAATGCACGATAATTAATAAAAAAATAAATTAAAATGAATTTTCAAAAATTTTCAAATAAATCTCGAAAATCTGGGGCGTTACACATTCCAGATCTCAACTTCACTCCATCCGCCATTAAGATAAAACGACACTTGGACACTCAGTCCAAACACTCAACCTCGGGTACTTGGGCACACGACTTCATCCTAAAGGCCCATTCTGAAGACGAGTACAGCCATGTACCGAGTATTGAAATATATTTGTTCGTTACCAGGACATGGGCCTCGGCCGCCTCGGGCACACCCATCAGGCCTCGGCCTAAACATATGGCATTCCCTCGGTTCGACACTCGACTAAGCCTCGGCCCACTCGCCCTTGGATCGACATTCGGCCTACTTGGCATCGACACATGGCGCTCGGCCTTGGGCACTCGCCCACACTCGTCGCTCAGCTCGGCCTATTCAACCTCGTCATTTTGGCACAAGGCCTTGGGTACTCGCCCTCGGCTCAGCCTTTGGAATTCGGCCCACTCGCCCTTAGATCGACACTCGCCTCGGGTATTTAGCAAACGTCCTTGCATCATCTTTAAGGCTTCGACAGACGACCTCCACGTAATCTAGACGGTCCCATCTTGAATGCGAGTATGGTCATGGTC
The DNA here is from genome assembly GCA_003013855.2 of Liriodendron chinense. Taxonomy (NCBI): domain Eukaryota; kingdom Viridiplantae; phylum Streptophyta; class Magnoliopsida; order Magnoliales; family Magnoliaceae; genus Liriodendron; species Liriodendron chinense. The sequence goes on from PVNU02001562.1 coordinate 18,277, forward strand.
CGAGTATTGAAATGAATTTATTCGCTATCCAGGAAGCTATGCATAGAGGGGCTCGGTCTCATCGCTTTGCCTCATCCATGCCTCAAGCCACGGTTCGACAACATTCATCTACCAAGACCTCATATATGGGCACTTATCCTTGAGGCCCATAAGGGGCCATCCCCGCAACTATATAGTATGGCAAAACTGCTCGTCTAAGAGGCGTGACAAATCTCCAAGTCAGCAAAATTGACAGTGATAGGATCAATTGCCTTGACGGCCAAGCCGTAGGCGCCCAAAGAAGATGTCAAACAATGAAAGACTTCATCAAGCATGCATGTGGATTCGACACTTGGCTGCCCTTATCCCTAGAGGATAGGAGGACTTAGGGGGAATGCTAGACATTCCCCGGCCAAGAACTGGAAGCCTCTGGACCATATTGCCTCTGGGCACCATCGCCTCCGGGTATGCACGTGGATTCAACACTTGGTTGCCCTTATACCTAAAGAATACGAGGACTTAGGGGAATGCTAGACATTCCCCGACAAGAACTGGAAGCCTCCGGGCCATGTTAATTAAAGCTTAGCCTACTCAGTCACTTTAGTAATAACTTCTTAAAGTTTCGTGCTCAAACTTTCTGACCACAAAACTTGGGGGACTTCTGTTATTGGTAGATTTGGTCTGAGCTCAAAACACGACAATTCAGCATACGAAGTAAGGTCATGGATTGAGTATTTAGGATAGAAGCGAGCATCCGCCACCCCGGCTCGGCCTCGGCATTTGGCCATCGGCTCGGCAAGAGGCCTCGGCATTTGGCACTCGGTTCGGCAAGAGGCCTCGGCCTCATCCGCCACCCTCGACTCGGCCTCACATTAGGCACTCGGTTCAGCAAGAGACTCGGCCTCATCCGCCACCCCCCCGACTCTGACTCGGCACTTAGCACTCTGCCTTGGTTCACGCAGCCTACCCAGCCTCGGCATTCGACATGGAAATCAAAGAAGCAAATCCAAAGGAAATCACGTATCATGATATCTCCAAATGAGGAAACGTATCTTGGTAGAGATCTACTAAATCTCTTCAATAATTATCTATAAAAGGACAATCCGCATACACTTCAGGTACACAATATCGTATGCAACCTACCGCCATTAAAACTCCTTTTCAGTATCCGTACTAACTTGGGGCATCAGATGGCTGTAAGCTGGGACAACCGGCGGCGGTCCTAACCTTTCTCAGTGATTGTAAGTCCCTCGCATTCATCCTCATATGAAGATTAGACGACGGAGAATCCAATTACTCCCTAATCAACATCTGGTGCCGTGATTTAGTGTCAACATATCTGCTGTAATCCACTTATAATATATTCATTTGGAGAGATCAATTTAGGGCATGAGCCAAAAGAATAAGGCAGATTCAAATATCAAGTGGAACCCACCCCTAGAAAACAGAGAGGATTGAACACCTACCATTAAAAAACTTCTTAGGGGGACGCAAAGTTTTCAATGAAGCTGATATTTGTTTTTCTCCCTTCTCCGTCTGTGTGAACTTATGAACTGGCTAAATCTCAAATGAACTTCATGGTGGGGTCCTAAGAAGGATTCAACAATAGACATCCGTATCCTTGCTTTTTTTTTTGTAATGGGTCCACTTGAGCTTTGGATCAGCTTCATTTCTGAGCTCATGCCCTAAAATGATCTCACCAAATGGATGGACAATGTAGGTACAACAGATACACAATGGTTGCACCCACCGAACTTGGTGACATCACTTTACTAGCGAGATAGCTACTGGAGTCGTCCATAGGTAATCCATGTCCAGAGGTAATCCATGTCCAGTTGCATGCTTTAGCATAATATTTCATTTTCTTATTGTTATTATCATTTGTTTTTTTTTTTTTTAATTTTTTACTTTATTTACACTTGTCAAATATCAACCCATGCATATACCTTACATGGGCATTCGAACTCAGGATTTCAGTTTGAAACACAAAATATCTATCACCGAGTCATGCATCTAGACCCATATTCCATTCTTAAACTTGAGTTGGGTTGGGACAACCAACACCTGTGCATTTACGAGTAAATGCCAGGTCAAGTCAATCTTGATGAGTCATCAAGTGGGTAGGGTTGGTTCGAAGGGTAAGGCGTCATTGTCAGGTTTGGTCAAGAATTTCTCATCTGTGCAGCTATGCTCGTCCTTTCCATCTTTTCTTCCTGCCATCTGGCCATCTCTCTGCTTCGGCTTACCCATCCAAATCCAGTCAGGTCATCTTGCTCATTAATTTGCACATTGATCCGAATCCCATACCCTGGTTGCTCATCTAGCTCTAAAGCTGAATCCAATACTCTAATCTTTTTATTTTTAAATATTTAATATTATTAATATCAATAATATATGATGTGATGTGGTTAAAAATCTTGTGATTTGTGATTGTAATGTACCAGCAAGTACTAAAACAAAATATTTTCACACAATAAAAAATAAATTGTTCATTCGAACATGTGTTGGACCAGACCAAACCGAACACGAACAGGGCCCTAGTGTCCGAATGTTTGTACGAACATGGTTTGAACACAACTCACTCAACAACCGAACCGATCTAGCCCATGTTCTACTCGGTTCGATTTGTTGTCCAGCTCTAGGACCTGATGTCAGCTCATATTTACCCATAACAGCATACATCATGGTGGGCCCTACAGTCAGGGGTCCCACCAACCCCGGTGGATCAAGGGTCACGGCTGCATGGTCGATCCAATAAACCGGAGTGGATTAGGTGTGGGCCCACCTTGATGTATGTATTATATATCCACACCCTTCATTCGTTTTTTTAGGTCAGTTTAGGGCATGAGCCCAAAGTTGAAGCAGATCCAAATCTCAGGTGGACCATACTAGAAGAAACAGTGGTGATGAAATGTCCCACCATTAAAAACTTCCTAGGGCCCACTGTAATGTTTACTTAATGTTTATTTTCCATCCAACCTGTAGATAAGGTTAAAAACTCCTGGATGAAGGGAAAAATAATATCAGGTTGATCCAAAACTTATGTGACCCATAAAAGTTTGAAATGGTTAATTACCCCTTTTCCTATAATATGGTCCACCTGAGATTTGAATCTACTTCATTTTTGGCCTCATGACCTGTAAACATCTTTCAAAATGGATGTACCGCGTAGATATACAATACATACATCAAGGTGGGCTCCATGGCCAGTAAGGCCACATCATTTTGGGTGAGGCATGGGTGTGGTCTCACGTAATCCGCTGCACAGCAACCCACGGAACCGGTCTACGGGATCTCTTCGAGAAAGATGAGTTAGACTCGAATGTTAGTTTAGCAACATTTGGGAAATGGTGGTTACTCATCGTCCTCACATGTGGTGATGATGTACAACTATCCAGACCATTCAAATAGTGGGTCCAACTGTATATGAAGTATGTCTTGAGAATCATCCCCTTCAAGTGATCCTAACCATTCAATTAATGGCTACCAATCGAATGGTCAAGGGTAAAATAGTGAGCGGTCTAAGTTTAAAGGAAAATCACATTGACCGTACAACCATGTCATGCCTACACCTCTACGTGAAATATTTACCACCACTTCTTGTGCAAAACATTTATAAGGCTCTTCCCCACCAAACATGTGTTGGCAGATGGGTCGACTGGCCTCACTCGCCTTTGTGTGGGTTGGTGCCAAGCTAAATTGGTAATGGGTAGGCTGGTTTGGGCTTGAAATGTGACCTGTTAATGTAAATGGGTCCATTGAACCTTTCTGGTACTGAATTGCTCCGCCAAGGGCCCTCCCGAGTCATGGATCGCTTAGTTATATTCAGGAAATAAGAGGATTGAATCGTTTCTTCTTACCCACAGCTACTGCCTAAGTTGCATGGGATGAGGATTAGCTACTGACTGACGGCTTCAGTTACTATCTCCCTAGTGAAGTGACATCACCAGCGCAACTATGATATATATGTTATATCCACTAATAATCTATTCATTTGGAGAGATCATTTTAGGACATGAGCCTAAGAATAAGGCAGATTCAAATGTCAAGTGGAACCCACCATAAAAAACAGTGAAGATTGGACACCTACCATTAAAAACTTATTAGGGGATGCAAAAATTTTCAATGAAGCTGATATTTGTTTTCTCCCTTCTTTGTTTGTGTGAGCTTATGAACAGGTTAAGTCTCAAATAAACATCATAGTGGGCCCTAAGAAGGTTTCAACAATAGACATCGCTGTCCCTGCTAATTGTTTTGTAATGGGTTCCACTTGAGCTTTGGATCTGCTTCATTCTTGGGCTCGTGCCCTAAAATGATCTCACCAAATGGATGAACAATGTGGGTACAACAGATACATAATTGTTGCACCCACTGAACTTGGTGACATCACTTTAGCAGCGAGATAGCTACTGGAGTCATCTATAAGTAACCCATGTCCAGTTGCATGGCTTTAGCATAATATTTCATTCTTATTAATATTATTATCATTTGTTTTTTTTTTTTTTTTTTTAACTTTTTTACTTTGTTTATATTTGTTAAATATCAACCCATGCATATATACCTTACATGGGCATTGAACTCATGATTTCAGTTTTAAATGTAAATATCTACCACCAAGTCATGCATCCAGACCCATATTCCATTCTTAAAGTCTTAATGAGTCATCAAGTGGGTAGGGTTGGTTGGGAGGGTAATGCGCGCGTCATTGCCAGGTTTGGTCGAGAATTCTTGAGTCAGGCTTGGGCTAAGACCGACCGGCCGAACCTTACCTAACTGTCAACCCTATGGATAGCTTTTGTACCCTCTGGATCTTGGGATTTGAATGGTTACCGGGTCGTATCCGGATGGACCCGATTACAGCTGAATCCGACCCATTTAAATCCCATGCTAAATCTTGATCAAACAGGTGCTATTGTATTCTTTGTAGACAATTCCCATACTTTTAATCCTGACGGTCTATTTTTGGCCCATATTAAAAGGGTTGAGATCTTCTAATCTAGAAGGTTGTCGGGCCTAACCGTGTCCTTGGTGGGTCCCACAAGAATGACATTCCTTAATCTGGGTCTCATTATTTTATTTAAGGGATTTTTTTTCTGTGAAGACCTGAGAAGTTAGGATTTTACCAAATAACCTCATTGGATGAATGTTTTTTAGCTGTGAAATTGAGGAAAATTGTAGAGCTCGCGTGATATTTCTGTGGGATAAATCCGCACCGTCTATCCCTTTTGCCAGCTCGCGTGATAGTGGAGATTGAATGACCACCATTGAAACATTCATATGGCCACTGGAGTTTTGTATTAAGCTAAGCTTTTTGTGTTTTCAGCTCATCCAAGTGGGAATGACCTTATAAAGGGTTTGGATGGCATATAATCATTAAGGTGGACCCCAAGAAAATTTCAATGGTAGGTATTTCTTTTCCCAATTTTTCCTTTGGTGTGGTTTCCTTGAATTTTGAATCCACCTCATTTTTTATCCCACATACTAAAATGAGTGGACAAAATAGATGGACGGAAAGGATTTATTACAACCATCAT